>KE156226.1:77357-92364 GCA_000411075.1 Sisymbrium irio | reverse complement strand
AAAAAAAAAAAAAGTGAACTTCAATCTTTAGAGCAGCGGAAAGCCGGAGAAGCACGTGACGACAAGATATGCGAACTGAACTATCTAAAGTCTAAACGAAAGGCAAAACACAATCAACAATAATACTCAAAGAGTCGTTGACACAGACACAGAGTCCAATAGTCATGAACTTTGACAGAGCGAGAGCTCCACGTCACGGGCACGTGACTCTTAACAACATAAGACTTTTCCCGAACTCGTGTAAAAACGAAACAAAGCCCAAACAAACGGTAATAAAGAGTCAGTCATTTTTTGCCCCGGTCTCGCTTCTTTTAATCAAAATCCCGATTCTACCCTTTTTCACAAAAAAAAGAGAGAGAGAGAGAGAGAGTGTGGATTTTTGGTTTGGTTTGGTTTGGTTTTGTCGAAATCTGGGAATCTTGTGAGACTGATTGATCGAATGCTTCTTCTTCTTCCTATAGAAGAAATCAAATCTCTCTAATGGGAACGAACAAAGACTCTCGCAAATCGGAAACTTCCTGATCTCTGATCGTTTCTGATTGCTCCGTTTTGTTAGTATTATATCTCAAGGAAGGGAAAGAGAGTGTGTGAGAGCGATAGTGAGATAGAGAGAGAGAGAAGATGAACGGTGGTGATGAGGTGATAGCTTCGTCGCCTTTGGATTGGAGATTCTCTCAGGTTTTCGGTGAACGCAGCGCTGGTGAAGAAGTTCAAGAAGGTAATAATCGTCGTTTCACTCTCTCTCTCTCTCTAGTACTCCATGCATCTGAAGCCCCTCCCATTGGATCCAATCCTTCTTGGCCTGTAGATCTATTTAAAGCTTCTTGGATGATATGTTTTTTTTGTGGGTCATTGTAAAGTTTTGGTTTTTCGATCGAAATTTGTAGACTTTATAGATGTTTTTAGTGGTTTTTTTTTGTCTGATTGTGTAGTTTGAAAGGATACACAAATAAGGTTGGTTTAAGTTCTGTTTGCATGTTAACAAGTTTGCTATTGGGATTTGAAAAGATTCTTGAGTTACAGTTTGTGTAAATCATGGATATTTTTTTTTAATCTAAATTGAATTGAAATTCTTAAACTGTAGCTGGTGTTTCCTCTGCAGTTGATATAATTTCAGCGATTGAGTTTGATAAATCTGGTGATCATCTTGCTACTGGTGACCGTGGTGGACGTGTTGTTCTTTTTGAGAGAACTGATTCCAAAAATGTATGCCCTCTCGCTGTCTTTTTCTGTCATAAATGCTAGATGAGATTGTTGTGTGTTTTTCTTATGTTTTGCTGCTCATTACAGACAAGTGGATCGAGAAAGGATCTCGAAGGAACAGACTATCCACCAAGACACCCGGAGTTTCGTTATAAAACTGAATTTCAAAGTCATGAACCTGAGGTACGTCTTTCACTTTCTTTGTTCCCTTCTTACAACATAAGCTGTACCTCTTTTTGGCTTTTCATGCTCGGATCCTTGTTTACCAGTTTGATTACCTCAAGAGTTTGGAGATAGAGGAGAAAATCAACAAAATTAGATGGTCTCAGACGGCCAATGGTGCTCTTTTTCTCCTTTCGACAAATGATAAAACCATCAAGTTTTGGAAGGTGAGAAACTCCTTGATCTTCGTGTCTTGGCCTCTGAATGACATAATGGTTTGATAGGAGCTGTTGTCTACACTGCATTGTGTTTGTTTCTGAGCATCTGTGGCGTATGACAGTATATTGTTCCTTTCACGAACAAAATTTAGAATGTTGGAACTAAAACCTTCTGCACTTTGGACTTATCATATCTAAATCGTTGTTACATTTTGAATGTAGTGATCAGACTGATATATGTTAGATGGACTTCTTACCTCGGTCTATTTTATGATTTTCTCTTTAGATCTTGTTTATCAGTTGCCTTTAAGCTGACTATCTAAAAAATGTTCTTTTCTTTTCTTATGTGGGAGTTTTAACAGGTTCAAGAGAAAAAGATCAAGAAAGTTTGTGACATAAATACGGATTCTTCCACATCTCTTGGAAATGGAAGTGTTGCAAGCTCAAGTAATTCAAACAGTACAAACTCATGCCTTACTAATGGAGGATTACCTGACAAAGTAAACAATTATTTAAGTAATGACTACACATTTCCGCCAGGAGGCATCCCATCACTGCAATTACCTACGGTAGTTGACTCTACACGGTTTTTCGTTCTCATTTAATTGTTTGTGGTTTCGCTAGATCTTAGTGTCAATAAGAACTCCCACCTGAATGAATCATACACCTAAACAAGGAACTCTAAACCTTTTAAAGCTTCGGGTTGGTGCTATTCTTTGACTCACTTGCAGGGTCAAAGATTGAGTGCCCAAGTGAGCTGAAATAGTATGAAGCATTGGCATTCAATGAGCTCTCAAATAATATTACTCACATCAACTTAGGTTTCTGGTTCTGAAGATTTGATTACCTTTGGGTTCTTAGTCCTAGTTTCATGTGTTCTCTACTTTTGATTAGCAAGTTTCAATTTTCTTGCTTATGCGGAATTGTTTATTTTGCTCGAGTGTAGACTAATATTTCATTTACAACATACAGGTAACTATTAGCCCTGAGACTAGCCCTGTGGCTAGATGTCGAAGAGTCTACACTCATGCTCATGATTATCATATCAATTCAATCTCGAACAATAGGTAGGTTATACGTCCATTGGTCACATAGTTACTTTCCTTTCTCTTATTTGCATTGATCATTTTCGTCTCTTGGTGATTTTCCTACCAATTTCAAGTGACGGCGAGACATTTATATCTGCTGATGATTTGCGAATAAATCTTTGGAACCTGGAGATAAGTAACCAAAGTTTTAACATTGTTGATGTCAAGCCTGCGAATATGGAGGATCTAACTGGTAAGCTGCTACAAAAATAATCTGTTGAGACGGAAGTACGGAACTTGGTTATTATCTTTCTCTCCTCTCCTTTTTTCGATGATGTGGTGGTCCTTTTGTGCATACAACTCTCAAATATCTTATGGATACTATAGTATGGTCAAAACAATTTGCATTCATCTAGTCATCACTCTACCCACATGTTTGATTTGCTTTTAAAAAATTTTGAGGTGAGGGGGAGTTAACTAGAGCTGCAATATTTACCCTATTCGTTGTTGCAGAGGTTATCACATCAGCCGAATTTCATCCTACCCATTGCAATACCTTAGCGTATAGCAGTTCGAAAGGCTCCATTCGTCTGATTGATCTGCGACAATCTGCTTTATGTGACTCACATACCAAATTGTAAGTCTTCAGAGTGGTAGACCTGTTAAGGTTCTCAATAATGGATTGTAGGAAGGAGGATCCAGATATGTAGGGATACCTGAATTACTCTGTCAGAATCTGATTGTTAACATCTCTCGAACCAACACAATAGGTAAAGGTGTATCACCTGGATAGCACTACTTCACTCCTTTAGGAATCATGTCTGAAGTAACACTTTTCAGAATAAAGTGAATGAATGCTGCGTTAACTACTGATGTTGAGGATAGCATAGTTGTATAGCAAACACAAAAGAAACCAAATTCTCTTGTGGATTTATTACTTGTTGCAACAACGCAAGTTTAACATTGCTTGTTTATGCAGGTTTGAGGACACAGAGACACCAACTTCTAGATCATTTTTCACGGAGATAATTGCTTCAATTTCAGACATCAAATTCGCAAAAGGAGGAAGATATATACTTAGCCGTGACTATATGACGCTTAAGGTCCATACATTTTCGAATTTTCCTGGTGCATTGTCTCATTAAATCGAGAGATTTGCATTCGACGACATCTGTTCTATTGGCATTGGTTATTAGTGATTAGTGTAAAACTAACTGAAATAAGGATAACTGATACTATGGTTATATTTTATATGTCAGTTATGGGACATCAACATGGACTCGGGTCCAGTATCAACTTTCCAGGTTCACGAATATTTAAGGCCAAAGGTCAGTTTCCTGTACTTTGAGAGAGAGTTGCATCAGCAGACTCGGTGCATAGCTGATGACGACCTTTTTGTGACCCTTTCCAGCTTTGTGATTTATATGAAAACGATTCCATCTTCGATAAGTTCGAGTGTTGTCTAAGTGGGGACGGATTGCGAGTGGCTACTGGTTCTTACAGGTATGCTTGTAACGCATATCGTTTTCTTTGATTGTCTTGTGTTTATGTTCGACTTTGATTCTTCTGGAATAAACTTGCTGACCCGCTTTCACTTCGTTTCCAGTAATCTCTTCCGTGTGTTTGGTGTTTCCCCGGGAAGTACTGAAACTACAACCTTGGAAGCAAGCAAAAACCCCATGAGGTAAAAAACTGGTGCTAGCAACATGAGTATTTTCTCTCATTTTCCCTTAGTTTTAAGTAATCGTATATGTGTCTGAACTTTATAGAAGACAAGTCACAACTCCGGCGAGGTCATCAAGACCATCACTTAGCAGTATAACGCGCGTGGTTAGAAGAGGTCAGTGAGTTTTTATCCATTTATCTTTAGAATTAGCAGCCCCTCAAGGGAATTTTATTGAGCATAGAGGAAAATAAATAAATGCTTTACTAAATTGGGAAACAGGAGCAGAGAGTCCCGGAGGCGATGGGAATGGTAATTCTTTTGACCATACAACCAAGTTGCTGCATCTCGCATGGCATCCAACTGAAAACTCGATAGCTTGCGCCGCTGCCAACAGTTTGTACATGTACTATGCTTGAAAAAACAAAACAAAACAAGAACATACTCAAATGGAGAAAGAAGCTTTTGGCTACTAGTGAAACTGAAGGATCAAAGATGCTTATATAACAACCGCAGCGTCTTCATATTACAAAAAAAAACTGGCTCCTTTATATGCTCTCTCTTTGTTTGTATCATCCTTTGACCTTTTTTTCTATTGAGGAAATGGCTGGAAATAGCAATCACTGCCTCTCACTGGTAATGATTATATTTTCTTTGATTACACAACAGCTAAAAAATCTCCGCCATTTTCTCTTTTTTTTTTTCTTAGAGGCTTTTACTTGTGTTCTGTCTGGATAAGTTAAAATGTTGGACAAGAACCAGAAAAAAAGGGAATCCGATTAGAAGAAAAATCGTGATTGTAGTTTTCTCTCATATAACTTGTGAGAGTTGTTATTTTGGAAATATTCTTGAAACTATTTAAGATAAAATTTAGTATCATATATTCATATATCTCCATGTTTTTTTAATTGAAGTTTGTTAGTTATTTCGGGTCAACCTACTTATTATTCCTTCTTTTGTTTCCTTATATACTTACTGCTGATACATTTGTTTCCTTATATACTTACTGCTGATACATTTGTTTCCTTATATACTTCTGTTGATACATTTGTTTAAAACACACAATCAAACGCTCAACATCAAATAACAACGACGGTATTTAACGTTTTTCTTATGTTTATTATTTTAAGTGAAATTCTTTTCTGTACGTAACTTGGCAAATCTCGAAAATTTAGTAACTCGATTAAGCTAGTAATCAACATTTGTCTCCTAATCATTCTCTGATATTGTTTGGTTGTAAAAATATTCGTAACGGGCCACGTTTAATCTAAGCCGTCCATGCGTCAAGCCGCAGCCACAAATCGTAGCCGTAGAAATGACGCGATGATGGGGAATCAAGAAGGAAGTGGAGTGTTTGTCCCACGTGTTGGCAAAACAGAACACACGGACGCCAAATGGTCAGCTCTTACGGCAGCTTAACGCTACGACAATATCCTTAATCTGTTTCCTCGACACACGGACGGCTCCGATTCATTAATCCAAACAATGCAAAACTCAACGGCTGCGATTCGACTTTTTGAGTGTAATGATCTCTCCCTCTCTCTCTCACATCGAGTGCACACACATACTTGCTTCACAAGAACGCTAATAACCTATTGTCTCCGGATTCTTGAGCCAGAGTGGGTTTTAGAAATTATGGCAGTGAATGATGGGGGCTCATTGGTTTATTTTCTCAATTTTTTTTTATACTCAGCTAACTATAATACTATTTGATGTTAATCGCGTCTGGTTTAATACTAATTAATTGTATTAGCTAATAATACTTCTAACTTTCTTTATATTTAATAGCAAAAAGAATTTGAAGTGTACATGTAAGGCCTGTGCATGGATGAGAAAACTCATGTGACAATGAGCGGGAGAGAACAACTGTTTTTGTTGTCTTTTGTTTGACGTCTAGTTGATTATGATTTAATCAAGAACTAAAATAAGAATTCTCTTATATGAAAAAGGTATTGAGATCGACGTTAAGAAATATAATTAATTGGAGTTTTTATACAGAGAAATGTGTTTTTTTTTTAATTGAAAATACAGAGAAATGGTTCCGAACTCTTGTTGACATTTTGAGTTATTTTTTGGATTAGTACTGAATAACCAATTGCCGAAATTTCAAAGCCAAAATTAAGGATCAATGCCAATTATTTATGGAGAGTAGCAAAAACTGTTTAGCAAGGGTTTCATACGAATGCACCATAGATTAAGCATCTAAATCAAAGTATTAGAACCAAAGGACACGACACAAAGATATGAAAAGATATATTAGAATCATTCTTTTCACCGGAAGAGAGACTCGTCTCCATGAGAGTCTGAATTTAGAGAACAATATGTAGTAAAATTCCTGCAGATAAAGAAGAAGAAACTATAAAAAAGAAGTAGAGAGACTTTTAGCCATCAAAAGAAAAAGGCAATTGTGTTTGTTTTTGGGGTAAAGTAAAGAACAAATATAAGAAAACAAAAAGATACGTAGAATCGATATTTGTCTAAACATATGAAGCCAAACAACCATCTTGGCACCAAGACAGGCGTATCCAAATATGTTGGAAAAAGTTATTACCCCCTCGATTAATTCAAAACCTTTTTAACCTTATTTTCCTTTACAAACAATTTTTTTTCATAATAATGCTTATAAGTTTTCCAGATTTGTAGAGTTTATGATTAAAATTATACATTGTTTCTTAGTATATAGGATAAGATTGAAATGAACAAATTCAAACAAAAAACTCTTTTTTAATTCTTCCGACAAAATGACATCAAACAAAAACAACTCTATGATCGTATTAGTTAAAGAGGTCAACAAGTCAACGAAAAAGTTCAACACCCACGCTCTTGTCTTCCAAGTTATATAATTATAGATAAAAGTAAAAATACAAATGAATAATTAGCATAATGTTTTTCTTTTAAAACAACTAATCAAAAGGAAAGAAAGATTACGGAAGCACTAATCTTTAGTAATTGGGCTGTCCTATAAGACTGGTCACACAACCACAGCTCACAAAAGCTTGTCTTGTCGTCTTAAGACTTTAGCTCAACACTCTCCTCTTCTTCCCTCTTCTCTCTCGTTGTCTCTGATATCTATCTATATAGAGAGAGAAAGTGTTAACTTTGTCTTATCTATGCGTCAAGAACCACTTCCTCTCTCTCTATAAAAACCTCTCACTCGTCTACCTCTAACAATCTCTACCACCTCCAAGATTCGATCTTTCTTTTGTCGTTTAACAGGTTTCTACCTATTGTTACCAAAAGATTTCTAATTTAAGTAAAAGACTCTGTCTTTCGATTTGGGAATTTGGTTGGAAAAACAAAGAAGAAATGCAGGATCCAGCAGCTTATTACCAGACGATGATGGCGAAACAACAACATCACCAGCAACAGCAGCAGCAGTTTCCTGAGCAAGAACAGCTCAAGTGTCCTCGCTGTGACTCACCAAACACGAAATTCTGTTACTACAACAACTACAACCTGTCGCAGCCACGTCACTTTTGCAAAAGCTGCCGTCGTTACTGGACCAAAGGGGGAGCTCTACGTAACGTTCCAGTAGGCGGCGGTTCTCGCAAGAACGCTAAACGATCAACCTCTTCCTCTTCTCCTCCTTCCAACACCACCAACAAGAAGAAGACCAAGAACCCGGATCCGGATCTTTCTTCACAGAACGGAACAAACCCGGATACGGATCCGACCCGGATGCTGTACGGGTTTCCGATCGGTGACCAAGACGTGAAAGGTATGGAGATGGGTGGTGGTGGTGGGAGTTTCAGCTCGCTTCTTGCGTCCAATATGCAGCTTGGTCTTGGTGGGATCATTCTTGATGGGTCGGGTTGGGATCCGGGTATGAGTTTGGGTATGGGTTTGAGGAGGACTGAAGCTGGTAACGGAGGTGGTGCTAGCCCCTGGACCGATCTGGCTATGAACAGAGTGGAGAAAAACTGAAGCATAAGACAGAGAGGGGTGTTTTCGTTAATTAATATGAAGCTGCAGAACAACTGATTTTAGGTGACTTGAGTTGAGTCATCACGTAGACAAATGAACAAACAGTTTCGATGTTATGTCATTTTGGTAATATATTCCTCCTAATACTTCCTCTTTTTTTTTTTAATTATATAAATCGGTTTGTTGAAATCTATTAGTCTTATGTAATAGAAGGAGATTTTCATTTTATTTTTGAGATTCTCTATAATTTTATCATTTAACATTAGTGAGAAACAAGAAATGTTTAGTATAATTGTAGAACAAGACTTGCATTCTAGAACAAGAGACTATCGCAAAAAACTCGTGACGTGGGATGAATTTTTGGCCACAACATTATTATTATTTTTATGTTGAACCGTGAGGTATTTCGCCGACGATTTATATTACATTCCCTATGTCAGTAGTTGTTGATAAGTAAGTTTGTAAACTACTACTAATATATAAACTGAAACCACCCTTTTACATATATTATGCGCAGAATAGGTTCGTTTAACCGAATATTAGAATAAAATAATTGTGCATGAACCGACATAGATCAGCAACATTCTTACGGCATGTGACCTTCGATCGTATCTCTTTTAATTATGCATTTCTAGTTGCTTTCTAGAACCATGATATTGACTAGCTAGTCGCCGGTTTTTCTTGAATCGAGTGGCGTTTATCATGTCATTTATTCTAATACCTATACAGTTATGAAATTAATTCTCAATTATTTAAACAAAGAAGACAAAAGTATATGTCGTTAAGAAAATGACAAATTTATATACATTATTTTAGGCATCTTTGAAGTAAGTGGGGAAAAATAGTTTCTCTCCGGCAGCAATATTTTATTCGTTAAGTACTTATTCTATTTTGTATTCGTTGGTCTTTTGATTAGACTTGGTTACTTACGAACAAGATCTATTGTCACTAAAGTCGGTAAAACAATAGGAATGACATGAACAAGAGTGGTTAGTGTTAAGGTCTTTGAAGAATATCAAATTAAGTGGCTATGGTTCTCTAATGGATTATTATATAGTCCACATCACAAACTTTTTGGTGATTATCGGTCTAACTGAAGTGTTCAGGCTGAAGTCTCTGAGATGGTTCCATCGGAGGCTGGATTAGTTCCGAAATTGTATTGAGTAGTCTCTCTACAGAAACATATCAGACTGATAGATGCAAGTGCTGGTGACTGTTTCATAAAACAAGATAAGTGTTCCTTTTTTTGGGGGTAGAATCCGAGTCTGAGTATAATCGAAGCTGTTGTTTTTGTTTTTTTTTGGACATCACATTATGTACGACTGTTGTTCTACATAATGAAGCAGTTGTTTATTGGTAGCATGGTTAAAGTTGTATGTTCTACACCCGATTACATGTAACGCCAACATTGTACTGTACTAATTACTTTTTCTCATCATATTGGTTGATTACATGTAACATCTTGTTATTAATACACCAAATTTCTCAAAATGCTATTGACAATTATGCCATGCACCTCATTCTCTTATTCATGCTATATATAAAAGGAATTGTTTTCGACTCAACATACATTAAGCTTTTGGAATTTAGTGGTTCGATAAATTTGTTTTGGGAGTGGGAAGATAGATAGATATATGAGAGATCCGATGAGGTTACAAAATTTTGCTCTTCCTGTTTGAGATATTTTGTATTTGACCGGGGGGACAAATAACAACAAGTTGCATTTTTTAGTTTTCTTTTACCTTATTTTTGTTTTTAAACCTGATTTACAAATTTTGTTTTTCTAGAATTGTGAATGAGTGGATCACAGGCGTGCTTGCATGCAATGTCCAATCAAACTCTATGATCAAATGCACTTGGATACACTGTCCAATCAAACATTGAGACTCTTAAGATTGAAATTTAGGTGCTGATTAGTTAGGTTTAGACGTCCAATCAAACTCTTAAGATCAATAGTAGTTATTTTTCTTAAATATAAATGTACATAAATGATAGAATCATATTTGTCGAATTAGAAAAGTCAATTCTATATTTTCAAACATCTATAGGTACTTAAATGTATTGGTAAAGAAAATGCCAACAATACTAATCTAGTGCATACATGTATTAAAAGATGTAGATGGCTCTACCCATACCATGAAACAATTTTTGAATATGGAGATTATTTAATGATAAACAAATAATAATTAAAGAAGTCAAAACGAAAAGGGCTGGCAAATTAAATGGTGGTCCACGTGGCTATAGATACTAGATAGCGCTAAGATACCGAATTTTGATAATGGTCCACTTCTAAGGAGCTAATTAGGGATAAAATTTTGAAATGAAGAATCAATATTGGTTTAGAGTTGAATTGACAGTGTTTAACTAAATGTGTTAAGCTATCATTTCTGAAATTCCTCTTATGATGGGCTCACTGTTTCATTACTTTGATGACTTTTTTGGTAAATGGTCCACTCTTACATAACCAATTTCACATGCCTTGTGGGGGCTGTTTTGCTCAATTCATGTTTTGCCTGTTGTACAATTGTTTTTGAAAGTTTTTTGGCTTGATATTTTATTTAGTTAATGAGAAAAAATTACGAAGGTAATTTAGATTTTTTTTGTAGTAATCATAGTATTTTATATTGGAGTTGAATTTTTTCTTTTTCCTCTATTGACAAGTAGGATTCTTTTAATATATCAAAATTGATTTATCTTGTAATTGTTCTTTGTTGACCTATAACCTTTATTTCAATTGATTGACCCACAAGATAGTTACCAGTTTGAATATTTATTGTACTGATAAATTACTACAAGTGCAACGACTGCTATTCATGCCACTGTTCAACATGTTACATCCCTATCAATCTAATTTATTCTTCTTCTTATTATTGCTCTCTCTTTGAAATTAGCTTATAAGATATTTATTGATTTGATTCACGATTTCCAAATTGGGACCTCTAAAGAAACGCTTCAAAAACACATGCATACACGTTTTTGAGTTTTCTGGTCTTATAACATGGTCAATGATAACAAACAAAGCAATAATGTGAAATTTTCCAGGAATGAAAATTCAGGTAATTAAGAGGATCACGACGAAGGTGGTCTATCTAAAACGAACTATATGTTTCAATAAGTGAAATCAAGAAAAGAGATGATATTACATGGAGACGAGACGAGCCTTGTACATTATGATGTATGCCATATGCCAATCACCTCATCCAGAGAGTTTAGTGATATCATCTTCGCGTTGAAGGCTCGTGTTATCATCTTCGTATTGAACCCTCTTACCTGTAAAACATGTGTTAAGTGTTATCATCTTCGTATTGAACCCTCTTACCTGTAAAACATGTGTGAAGAGAGGTTTTTTTAGGTTTTAAGATAACACAAATGTAAGACCTTAGAGATATAATCAAGTTTTTCCCTTTTTATTGTGTGTGTGTGTCTGTATGTGTGTGTGTTATTAATGGAACTGCCCACTCTCTTGCTTGACCCATGCAGCATAATGCCCAGAGTCCGCGCTCCTGCCTTTGTGGGTCAACACCGAGACCAAATAATAAATTCCGGTCATGTGAGACGTAGCACCTTCATAGGCAAAGAACATATTAGCTTGTCAACAATCATCAGAGAATCCGCTGGCTAACAGTAGCAAATATCCACGTCCTTGTGCTCACACTACCATTGATTAGGGCTTTATTTGCATGTAACCATCTCTTATATAATTTTCTAAAATTGCTCTTTTATTTCAGTTACTCACAGGTAAACTTTGAACATTAAATGCAATATATATAAATAGACCACTTACAGCGCGTTCCAAGATAAACAGATGTTGCGAAGGAGTCTTTCAGAGAATATACCTCCTTTCTCGTTGCCAGTGGATGATTCGCCGCTTCCGCTTGAGGATCCCTGTATAGAACTATATATCAAAGATCTTACGTAATATCGTATTTACCGCCGCAGGGTTAATAGATAAATAAAAGAATTTGTACCTCAGCATCAGTCATTGTCACATCGTCACCCTTTGAGTTGCTCTTTGCACTGGGTTGTAGACCAAGCTTTTGACCTTCGATATCTCTAAGTTTCTAAAAGACACAGGTTGTCAGTTGATTTGTTTAACCACCTCAGATAACAAGACCACAAAGTAATTTTGGCAGTGTAAACCTGGCGAGGAGCTTCCAATATCTTTCGAAGATCCTCAGAACAAAGGTCAAATATATCCAACTCCAACGGATAATCCATTTTCTTCAAAGATCAACAACGAAGAGACACGGAGCATAATGTTGTGCATCCAAGTTCTCTTTAAAATACAAACAGAAAGCTTCCATACCCGAAGAATTTTTGCTTTCTGAATTCTGATTACTCTCCCTTTTCTAGAAGAATTTCACAAATTGAACAGTCAAGTACCTTCAAGATCAGTAAGAAGAGTTTAAGAATCTTGACAGAGGGAAAAAGAATATAAGTAGCATTAAGTTGAAGTTTTTTTCTCTGGAACATGTTGGTTGTAAAGCCTATCAAAAAGATTGAAGGGAACCAAGTAGTGAAGAACAAATAATACGCAGAGACTTGGCAAGGAATCTATAAGAGACTCCTTAATGTAAACCGCAGTACGTCCCGGAGTAGGAGATGTTTTTTAAAGTTCTCCTTTCAGTCCCTACACCAAGCCCGAAGAATTTAAACTCTTTATCATATGAAATGTTTGGGATATAACGCCACATGGACAACAGTGACAACATACAAGGTTGTATGGTAAAAAAACATCTGAATGCAGGATAATGGACCACAAGTTCGGACTTCATTTCTCATGGAGAAAACATAAAGCAAATACAATTATATTTCTGACTTAGAATTCAGAAGGATGTTTCCCCATAATCATGATATTCCCATTATAAACCGAAACCAAGTCTTCAATGGATTGATAACATAACTCACATGTTTTAAACCTTCATGCAAGTGGTTCACCTCATGTGATATATTGACATTTCAGAGAAAAGACAGATTCTGTCTCTGAACTTTCTTCACTACTTTCTTGGCAATGCCATCTGCAGCAACAAAAATAGCTTGTTTAATAAACACACAACACTTTTTCTATGCTAGAGAAAGAGAAAGAAAAAACAATTCAGGGATTGACATCTCTCCGTTTCATATATCGAAGTTAAAGTAAACTGTCAGATATTGGTTTGTCGAGTAGCGCCTAAACAACATACATACATGCATATAAAACCACGGATGCACTATGACACTTGCAACAAAAATTTTGAACAATTCCAAGCATCTCAATTTGACTTCTGAAAAGCGATAGTGCCTGGTTGTTCACAGGATCAACAATGAAAGATCTATAAAAATTCAGCATACAAGAGAGCATTTGAATGTGAAAATTTGAGTTGTGACCTGCTCTGAAGGTTGAGACCAAAAAGGGGCTTCACAGCATCAGGATCTTCGCTAGGCGTTGGTGCTTTTAGGGATTGGGAATGAGTGTAGAGTTCATGTAACATGTGTTGCCAAGATTGACTAGGCCAGCACTGTAATGTTAGTCCATATAAAACCAAAACTTGTAAGAATAAAGAAAATAAGCCACCAGCTTTCACAATGTCTAGCGACATAGTACACTATCCAAGTTCCAACTTATCTGAAACTAAAAAACCGCCAAAAAGATAATGCTCCCAAATTAGGAAGAAAAAAATAACCAGATTAGCGGGCTGTTCTTCTTCAGGAAAGATCCTCTATAAAAATAGGACATTTCTCTGGAGCCTTGACTATTTCATCCGCAGATCGCATCATCATCAGCTTTTGACTCTAGAGTGAAGAAAAAGTTAATAATTAACGCACTTCAAAAGAGTACGAAACAATAATCAATTCACGGAGACAGTGCCAATCATATGCAAGAGAGACTTTACATTTTTCAGTCCCATCGTGGACCAATCTGCATCATCCTGCACCAAAGAATTATCTTGTAAAACCATAATGAGCAAACAAATTGAGGAACACAATGACACAATCGCATTACCTTCAAAAGTCCACCTTTGACCATAATCTTTTGCGTTCTGGTGGCACTCCACTCAGATCATACAACTGAGCTTTAAAAACATATGGCATCAATCTCGATACATTCAAACACATTCTTCTGTCACTTCACGCTTACTGTATACATACTAATCAGTTAATCAAAGGCAATAAAAGATATCACCTCGATCTAATCACACAAGAACAAAAGAGATAATCTTTCATAAAGACTTGAGAAGTTAGAGTTTACAGTTACTGAAACTCTCTAATGAGAAGAAAAGAACCTACTTTCCAATTGCAACAGGCTTAGATTGCTTCATAAATACATTAATAAACTTCGCTCTAAACTACCAAAACTCTGAAAAATCCGTTTTATACAAATTCAGATTACCAAATTCAATGAGGAAGTTTTTCACCTGTTAACATGTTATGATGCTGAGAGATTTGATTTCTTTCTTGAAGAGAAGGCCAACTGAAATTAATGTTTCCTTCGTTTCTACTTTAAATATGTAAGCCTCCGCGGCCTTTAGTGGTCGGGTCCGGGCGTGTAAACCCGGATGGGGTTAATTCGGACGGATCGGGTCAGGTTTTTTTTTCACCGCTCTCTCCTAAAACGGCAGCGTTACGAACAAAATTAAAAAAAAAGGAAGACAGAAGAAGAAGAAGAGAGAAGAACAGAAGAAGCCTCCCTTGGGTCCCTCTCTCTCTTCTAATCATCGTCTCTCTCTCTCTCTCTCTCTCTTCGCTCGCGCGTCTCAATCAGTTAAATCTATACACACACGTATACGCACATATACATGGCTGTAAGCAAATTGCAGTAACGACGGCGC
>KE156226.1:44556-77122 GCA_000411075.1 Sisymbrium irio | reverse complement strand
AGTCGGGAGGATGTCCTCCGGTGGAGGTGGTGGCGGTGGTGGCTCTTCCGCCGCCTCACGACAGAGGAATACTAGCAACGTAAAGGCGGCCGCCGCGTCTTCTCGTACGGTTGAGGAAACGTTCAGCCTTGTTCCGAGGGAGACTCCTTCGGCTTTTGGAATGATAATTCGGTTAGCTCCTGACTTGGTTGAGGAGATCAAGCGTGTGGAGGCTCAGGGTGGAGCCGCCAAGATCAAGTTCGATGCGTTTCCTAACAATAGCACTGGGAATGTGAGAGTCTCATTGCTTAATTTTTCAATTTCAGATAAAAAGGAATATATAAACCCTAGTTTGAGTGGAATCGTGTTTAGCTAGTTGGACTCTCTCATTGGGTGAATCTTGAATTTGCTTTTGCCTTTTGGTAGATTACGAGTATTAAGACAATTCATTTCAATCAAGGTACCCTAGATTAGTGAAATTGGGGAAAATAGCTTCTAATAGAAAGTAGATTGGAATGTATATTGTTTTCATGATGCTGTTAGCAAATAGTTTCTGGCATCTCTATAGCGGTGACTATCCTGTGGATTTTGTTGCGTAGATTTGTTGGCGGATATTACAATTGTATCACATTTACATTGACTTGCTTATTGGTTGATACTTGAGAGTGTATTGTATTGTTAGTTGCTACGTGCTACTTTTATGGTCTCTTTAGCCGTGGTTTTGCTTCTAGTAGTGCTTTTCAATTGGATATATTAACGCCTTGTGTATACCTTTAGAAACTATGGCGGTAGAGAATAAATTTTGTTGTATAGATTTGTTGGCGAGAAGATTCGATTGCTACTTGGATTACAATTGTGTCACATTGATTCCTTGGGTTCGATTCTGGAGACATTGACTTGCTTATTGGTTAAGAATGTAGTGTACGGTTAGTTGCTACTCTAACGGGATTGATGCTTTTATGGTTTTGCCGTTAGTAGTGGTTGTCAATTGGATATATTAACCCCTTCTTCAGAACTTTTTTTTGTCATTTGTCTCCCACTGCATCTGGGTTTTGTTATTTTTATCGGAGTTGTTGTTATCATTTCGGGGCTATGAATTGAACGGTTTACGTTTTGACACTGTCCAGCTAATGTGATCATGAATTTTGAACAGATAATTAATGTTGGTGGGAAGGAGTTCAAATTTACCTGGTCTAGGGAGCCTGGTGATTTATGTGATATATATGAGGAACACCAAAGTGGTGAAGATGGAAATGGTGTGCTGATTGAGTCTGGGTGTGCTTGGCGAAAACTGAACGTCCAACGAACTCTAGATGAGTCAACCACAAGTCATATGAAGATGCGCTCAGTTGAAGCTGAACAGAGAACCAAATCACGCAAGTACATGTTCTGACTTAACATTATGTTTGCATCTCAATATCGATAACTTTTTTGTTTTCCAGCATAGTCTGCGTTCCCTGCAAAGGTGTCTGCTCTCTTAGTTTTCTAGTTGTACAGTGTTCTATTGTTAGGGTAGTTGGCACGATAACATATAATCTTTAGTGGAGCTGTGAACAAAGAATTGGTATACGCATCGTTCATCTTATTGCGGTTAGGCTGCTGTGGGTTTCGGCCTCTACTTTCATGGATTCTGAGTTTAGTTATGGCTTAAATGGGTTTCTTTTTTTAGCTTACTCATGTACTTTGAGCTGTTAATGTGAAACGAGGCTCAGAGTGTCTCACTGTGCGTAACAAATTGCATAGTCCTTAAACTTTAATCTTTTCAAAGTGGTTATGCCTGAAATTCCCTTACATTTTGGTTATGCCAGGGCAATTGTTTTAGATCCTGGGAATCCATCATTAACGAAGCAGTTAGCTCTTGCTGAAGGTAACCTTTTCGTTCTGTTATCTGGTGTCCATTCCAACAGCTTCTATTTATCTCTTTGGAACTTCGGGCTGCTAACATGAGATTGTTGTTAAACCTTGTTTGTGCCTCCCACGTTTTCTTTTGTTCTTTTAAAGTCATTTTTGTTTGAAACTGAAACCCATGCTCCAAATTTTACTGTGTAGTCAGGTTTTGTTGTCTATTGGGTTCAAAACCTTTAAATATCTAGCTTGTGATTATTAATGGGTACAACCAATAATATTCTAACATCTTCCCTTTGCTATCAGCAAGTCCATGGAGAATGTCAAATAAACAGAAGAAGGAACCTCCGCCTAAGAAGCGGAAAGTTGACCCACCTCCAGGTATTTAGGAAAATACTTTTGCAACGAGCTTGTGGTAACACATTAGTGTTTCAAAGACTCTTAGGTGCTTTTAATTTCGTTGTTGTTTTGTCAGTTATATAATTTTCACTTGTGGTGTACTGTAGCTCCAATCGGAGGTCCAAAGCCTTCTTTCAGACCAGGGGCTTCAACCACTTCTGTTAAAAATAGGCTATCGGCTTCACCAGGACCGTCTCCTTCTAATCAATACAATGCCGCTCCTTCATACGGGCTTGGGAATATTGCTAAAACTCATGCAGCTAACGAGAATGTGACACAAGTCAACACGAAGGGCAAAGAGTGCATGGTTGCTAGCGAAAAAGATTCTACATCCTTGGAAAATAGTGCGTCAAGGGACACGTCTGGGCGCCAATTAACCAATGTGCATAAAGAAATTAATTTGCAGGCATTGATGGTTGATCTCCTTAAAGAGACTCCAATGAGCATGAAGGTTAATACATAGATCAAACGCCAGATATATGGCTATTTTAATATTGAATATGTGTTTCCACGAAAATTGATGCCACTGTCTCTATTTCTCTCTAGGCATTAGAGAAAGCTGTTGGAGATAGAGTCCCTAATGCGGCAAAGAAGATTGAGCCAATTTTGAAAAAAGTAAGTCATGAAAATTTTGGTGTGGTTTAAGGAGGTGCAGTATGCATTATTGTGTCCCTAATTGTTGTTGATAACCAGATTGCAAATTTCCAAGCTCCAAGATATTTCTTAAAACCAGGTGCAGATTTGGAAAAGTACAAAAAGCATTTACCTGATAGCAGAAGGTACGTGTACCCGAAATGATAGTTTTTAATTGTCATTGTAGAATATGACACGCTAGGAAGAAGGATCGGCAAAAATGATGTATTTGATTTATAATGTCAAGTAGGTGCACGAGGATAAAAACTATTATAAGAAAAGAAAATCAATCAACAAAAGGTGCTTGTTTAGTTGCGAATGAACTCTTATTGAATAATTGTTATTATCCAATAACACATGCATCTTCTTCACTTCTACTTATGTCCTCTTTCCCTGTATTGCCGTATCTGGTTTTAGTGAAGCTTTTATTTTTCAGCTCTCCTGAACACCAGCAATTGCTACCAATCACTGAGTCCAGTCGCGATCAGTTACCTGTTCCAGGGGGCAGCGACATGGAGAACTTTTCTGTGCGCGAGCGGAACGGAGAAGGTTCACAAGACTGTTTGCCTGAGCATCTAGGAGAGCAACTGAGTGCGCAAGAAAATGTTGACATTGAGCATCATTCACCTGGCATTCTTCATGAGGAAAAGCGATCTGAGAATAGGGATGACCAGGCTCGTAGCTCTAGTAGCGACAGTGATAGTGATAATAGTGACAGTGGGAGCGATAGCGGGAGCAGCAGTGATAGCGAGGCTTCTTCTAACAGCAAGGAAGGTTCTGATGAGGATGTGGATATAATGAGCGATGGTGACAAAGAGCCTGGACAGACAATACAGTCAGCTGAGCTTGATGCTATTGATCTCCCAGGTCATGGTTCTGATGCAGTTGACATCGAGGGTAATGATTCTGATGCTGTCGACATCGATGGCCATGATTCTGATGCAGTTGACATCGATGGTCATGATTCTGATGCAGTTGACATCGATGGTCATGATTCGGATGCAGTTGACATCGATGGTCACAGTTCAGATGAGGGTCATGGTTCGGAAGCTGACAGGAAAAAGTTCTCGGATGATAACTGGAAAATGGAAGCAACAACTGGTACCACTCCCACTACAAATGAAGAAGTTGGCATTTCAGGGCAGGAACAATTACCTTCTGGTCACGACCATCTACGAGAGCGCCAAAATTTTATTGGACAGTTGTTTGATGACACCGAGAATACAAAGGATAGCTTAAAAAATGACCCGTGCGACATCTCTGAGAGGCTGGCCAAAGACCAGCACCAATTAGCCCCTGCTTTGGAGCAGTACAGTCAGCAATCAGCACGGGTGAAAAACAATAAATCCCAGCAATTGCCTGCCGTAGGTAAAGATTCACAGCCTTCAGAGCGCAAGTATGATGTAGAACATCTCAACACTTCTGCCAGTCAAATGGTAGACCCATTTAAAGGACTTCAGAAGCCATCTATTGGAAAGTTGAATAGACATGGTCAAATGAAGCCTGTTGATAGTTCAGGTAAATCGAGCAAACATTCTGATGCCTTAGGTAATGTTCGTAAATCTGACGAAGGGGACCATTTTCCGCATGAAACGCTTTCTAGTCGGTCAGGAAAGGCCTTCAGGGACAGTTATAGGGATGATGTTCACTTGAAAAATAAGTTTCCAAGGAATAAAAAAGATGGTGAGTCAGCCATTCGACCTTCATTACCTCCTGACACATCCAATAGAAAACACGGTGAACTGAACGGAGGTGAGAAGGATCCCAAGAATGTTTCAGGCTTGGGCATGGGTTCGTCCCCATTGGATAGCCAGAGAGGAAATTCGGCGAAATTACCCAAGGGAAATGGATCGGTGCTCCAAAAACAAGTCTCGGACTTGGAATTGGGTGAACTCCCTGAACCATTGGGCGTAGATACAGCATTGAGGCAACTCGAAGAGAGAACTTCTTTTAGGCAGTCAAATTTAAAACCAAGCACTTCAGAAAACTTGGGTATTGACTCGGATAAACGAAGGTCTAAAAAATCTGTCTCAAAAAAGCCAGCTCTTACACAAGCCAGCAATGGTATAAAAGAATTTCCCCAACACGTTGTTGAAGATTCAGAAAGATCCCAAAAGTGGGGTTTGCAGTCACATGGGCACAACCTTACAGGTACAGACACTGAAAACGGCGCACAGAATAAAAATTTGGAGGATACAGCTTATAAATCAAGACAAAAAGATAGTAGAGCAAGAGTAGGAAACAGTGTGGAAGGTTATGGAGAGACGAACAAAAAAACGCCCGTCATAAAGCAGGGCTCCAAACGAGCATCCACATCCCGCTCATCAAGGGAGAATAAAAGACATGCGTCTGGGAAAACTGCAAATTCTATCAATGGACACAAAGATGCAACTTCAATACCAGGTGACAGTGTTGTCCGAGAGAAGCGAGTGATGTCTTTTGATGAAGAATATTTGAAATATGAGAAAGCCTCTGCTGACCTTAAGGGACCTATTAGTGATCATTTGCAGTGAGTACACTTAAACTATAATGGCTGGAAATCTGATTGCTTAGTATTTATGTTTCGAATAGAGTGACAATGCTTTTTTTCTATATCAGGTATAAAGCGTACATGCAGGAATATTTGGACAAGTATGATAGTTACTGCTCCATTAACAAGATATTGGAGAGCGACATGTAGTTCTATGAACTCTTTGCTCATAAATCCCAGATCATTTGCGTTGTCCTATTTTATCAGCTTTCTTGAAATATGTATTTCCATTTATTTGCAGAAATCACTTTCAAAAGTTGGGGGAAGACCTTAAGTTTGCAAAAGGAAGGGACATGGAGAGATATAACAAAGTTCTGGAGCACTTGAATGAATCTTATTGCAAATATGGGGAGGTACTCTTCTATCTTTAACCACTTCATACATACTAATCTCTGATTGAAAACTTCTTTAATACGTTCTTGACGAGAACTCAACATATTCACTGAAGTTTTCTAGGGAGCAGATGAATTGCCATCTTAGTTATCGAAGTTTAGATATAGAGTAAAATTGGGAGACACTATGACAGATATATCATTTGAAGAGGATCATGACTGAAAATTACGAAAGATAGGCAGATCTGAATTTTATCGCATTATGTAACGGGTTAAAGTGGGGTAAAAAGAAAGCTCCGCGTGGTGCCTAGATTGATCTTCACGATACACTGTAACTCTAAACAAGGGGAACAAAGTAAAGCGTAAAAATAGGAGCGTGAGAAGAAGTAACGATATGATTGAGAGGGAACCTCTCCGCTTATTTGCATTTTATATACTGATCCAATCATGCAAGTCTTTTTTTTTGCCAGATTTGCTGTTGACTCATACTAATACTTTTTTCCAATTTAATTGCACATTATACTTGATAATGACGTTATATATAATATTAATCTGCAGAGGCACAAACGTTTGAAGAAAATATTTCTTATTCTCCATGCAGAATTGAAGGTGATTTACAAAGCTCACTCCCTAAAAACAACAGTTTTCGTTTTCATCTTCCTCTGCATTTTTACTTAAGCTGTTTTGTAGTAACAATGAATGTTTGATTACCTCTTGCAGCAAGTGAAACAAAGAATGACAGACTATGCATCATCTCACGGAAAAGATTGATGCAATTGGAACCAAAACTGTCTAGTAAAGATGGACCTCATAGCTCAGAGGTGAAAGAGGAGAGGGTGCGTTTAGATATTTCCTCCTTTGGAGGCAAATCATCTTCTTGTTGTAAGATTAGCTTCTTTTTTTTTTAATTTCTTGTGAAATTAGAAATGATTCATAGGCCCAATTTTGTGTGAGTTGTACTTAGGGGAGACCTTTCGTAGATTTTATGGCTTATTTCAGTTGGTTATCTTTGGACCAGTCAATAACTAAATATGTACATTCAAGATTAATGTAGATTCTTCTGGCTCTGGTTCATTTAATTTTGTTTTTCCCACTTATTTTCCTCCATAAAAATCACAAAACGCTTCACCATTTGCTATTGAAGTAATTTTGTCAACAATTTTCTTATTTATATTCAAAATCTTATAAAACCAGTTGCTAAATTCATAGCTTTAATGGATTGTTTTGGCAAATATACGAACTGAACAAATGAGCATGAAAAACACTAGCCTCGAGTCCAAACAAGTACCAAATCTCATATTAGATTACTTCATTTGTTTCAGGATCTAATCCTAAATAATCAAGAAAATTGTATTTTATTCTGTAAAAAGTTTAATGAATTATTGTTACGGGATAGTGATATAAATTTTATTTTGATTTATGAAAAAGAAAAAAAGTCCAAAAAATTATTACGTATGATTTAAAAGAAAACTCTAAATATATATTTATAAATTAAAGATAATAAAATAATTTTATCTATTTAAATTCTACATAATCTCTTAATAGCTGCAATCCATATCTGTTTTGTCCAACTACGGACTATTTTTTCCTCTATCTAGAAAGATCCAGATCAAGATTTTGATATTATTAAAACATTTTTATCTCATCTTTCCAAAACATCCGACCTTACTTAATTTAGAGATAGCTATTTTTTATTTTTTATTTTTATTTTTACTTTTTATTTTGGGTCAAGAGATAACTTAATTTAGAGATAGCTTAATTTAGAGATAGCTATTTCATTATAATAAAATCAATGTAGATTCTCCCGACTCTGGTTTAATTAAAGTTTGTACTAAATCATCTTCCCACTTATTTTTCTCAATCTTATACCGATCATAGCTGCACTTAACCAATTCCTTTTGATGGTCTTCACCACTGGTTCCCTCAGATTGGGAGTGATACATTTGCTTGTGATCAAATTACCGGTATCGTCTGCATACATTGATGACATTTCATTCTTGATTAGTATTTGCAATTTCCGATGTTTATACTTTCTTTTGATGTCAATAGTGAAATCCGGTTTGTTGTCCAAATTCCTATAAATGAAAAAGAACAGTCCATACTTTTTTTGCTTTTGACTTCATGAGACGTTTTGGGGAATTTATTTTGTCTAATAACCTGTCTGACACTGGAAGGCATCTACCTTTAGGGATTCTTTGGCGATTGTTGAAAAGCCGGAATAATTTGGTTTATCAAAGTAAACAGAGTTGCTGGAAACAATCTAAGGCTTGCCGGAGATGATGTATCCGAATGGTTTACTCTCACGTCTAGTCAAGACTCAAAACCCAAGTAAAGCAGCTTGGATAGTTGGTGATGCGCGAAGGTTTTATGTTGAGTCGGGCAAAAGCATTAGGTTAAGCAATGTTCTTGTGCTCTTGAAGCTGAGCTCCAAGCGTTACTATAAGTAACGCAACATATGTGGGTGCGTGGGTACAAGAATGTCATAGTTGAGGAGATGATAATAAACAGCTTTTTGACTCACTAGCTAGCCATCAAACATCCCTTTGTTTGGTCAAAGATATAGTATTACTTATGATCAACAACCCTTTGTTTCAATGTTTTAATGTACCATAATATTCCATTTGTATATTCGTTACACGATGATCACCTTTGCTACTAAGTAATGAAAGCCAGTTGACAAAACACACATCTTGAAATCAAACTCACAATCGCCTCGTGCCCTAAAGTCAAGAGAGAGGAAAAACTAAAGACTTTCTTTGTCTTTCTTCTTCTTCTTCTTCTTCTTCCTCTTGTCTCTCTCTCTCTCTCTCTGCGTTTGTTCTCCAAAGCTGAGGGAACCCTAAACCCTTGAATTCAATTCGCTGCCTCTACTGATCCTATTGAGAATAATTTTGATTGGAGAGAAAGCTTCAAACTGATCTCTTGTTTTTCCGATTTTCTACTCTCAACGTGGCAGATCCTCCTCTCTGTCGGTAGACAAAACCCTTTAGCAATCAGTCTCGTATCTCTATACAAAACGTTTAAAGCTTCGATCTTTACATGTTGGGGTCTCAAGGGTTTTCCCTCTGATTCCCGTCGGTTTACAGTTTTTCAAGGAGAGGCTTTGTTGCCTCTGTTTAACTTCATCCCGATGATGATCCTCTCTTCTTATTCGTAAGATCAAATTTGGAAGCTTTCTTCAGTTTTGTGCTTCATAAGTGGGGATTTAGAAGGGTTTAGTGTGTGTGTGTGTGTGTGTGTGTGTGATGGGGAGTAGTGATGAGCGAAACAGTAAAGCGATTGATGCCTCGGTTGGTGGTTTGGTTTGGGTCCGACGCCGCAACGGCTCTTGGTGGCCAGGTCGGATTGTGGCTCATCACGAGGTTCCTGGCGGTACCATTGTTTCTCCCAAATCTGGCACTCCCATTAAGCTCTTAGGTCGTGACGATGCTAGCGTGTGAGTTAATATTGCCTTTAGTCTCGAGTCATTGATTTGATTCAGTCGCCCTTATTGGATCTTCTCTCCTTCTTGTCAAGAGTTTAATATTGTGTTTGCTTTTATGTTGCCAGGGATTGGTATAATCTTGAGAAGTCCAAGAGGGTGAAGTCGTTTCGTTGTGGAGAGTATGATGCTTGTATTGAGACGGCAAAGGCTACTGCAACGGGTGCTAGTAAGAAGGCTGTCAAGTATGCTCGACGAGAAGATGCCATTGTCCATGCTCTAGAGATTGAGAATGCGCACCTTACCAAAGATAAACCAGTGCTCCTTATAGGCAATGATGATTCGTGTTTCGACAAGGCAAGTACATCTTCTGACTCGATGGATGTGGGAAGCAAGACTAGTAATGGCAAGGTGCAGCCTTTTTCGGAAAAGAGAAGAAGAACACCGAATGACTCGGAAGATCATGTGGCTGAAGGAAACAAACGAATGAGAGGGGTTAAGGATATTGGAGTTGGCGCACTTCTCAAGGTTAAAAAAGAAAATGGATTGATAAGTGATGTTAACATCAATGGTTCCATGCCCAATGGGATTCTTGCCAATGGTTGTATCTCCCCGTCAATGAAAGGAAAAAGGTCACCAGTCGCAAATGCTATTGAGTACTCTAAAAAGAAAAACCGACAACGGCCACTGACAAAAGTGTCGGAGAGTACCGCTATGGTATCTGTTCCTGTTACCTGTGACGAACTTGTCAATTCTGATTGTTCACCTCCTCCAGGGTTCTCTGAAAGAAAAGTTTCTACTGTAATCGACAATAATAACTCGGACAGCAATGGAGTTTCATGTGAGAATGTTGATGTTTCATTGCATGCTTCTGAAAATGTTGTTGAAGTGAATCATAACAAGGCAAAAGAGAGTGAAATCTCCAGCATATCAGTTTTGGCAAAGGATGACTCGTCCAATGAATTGTTTGATGTTCCGCTACTTGGAGAAGAAAAATACTCTGCAGGTATAAATGGCTAAACCTTTCATATAGATTGAATGGTGCCTTTTGATCTGAGGAACATCTGCAGTGTGTGTCTATGTTTGTTAACACTTCTGTTACTCTTTAGTTGGTAAAATCTGAATGTCTCCACTTTTAGGAAGAGGGGAAATAGAAGAGCATGGACAAATTGTCCGGGACAGAATATTAGCGACTCATTGTTAGGGCAAGGGATGTTTACTTTTTGTCTATGAAAAAGTGTATCTGCGTCTTTCTGGTGTTGGCTTAAGATAGTTATCTGCTATCATTTCTTTCTCTGCCTGTTTAGATCACAGCCAAATACTTGACCAGTTGAATCGGCTTTGGTAGCTTTTTTTTCTGGTTTGTGATTAGCATGACTTAAACTGACGCCCATTGTTGTTCCAGGTACTTCGACGGCAGCTTTAACATCTTCACCCACGAAGGCTCTAGCTCTTGTTTCTGGCCCAACGAGGGATTGTGGTCTCAATAGCCATGATGGTATGGTGAAAATCGAAGGATTAAATGGATCTGCTTGTACAAGTCCAGCAACTACACTTATCAATAGGATTGAGAATAGCACTTCAAAGTGGCAGATAAAAGGGAAAAGGAATTCAAGGCAGATGAGTAAACAACAAGAAGAAAGAAGAATTGCTTACGCTGAAGAAGCCAACTACAATTCTCTGCCTCATTATTCTCTCTCTGATCAAAATCCACTTGGTCACTTCAGCGTTGGCACTCAGGCTATGGGCAGAAATTCTCAACTGTATGACGTAAATATCGTGGAAAAGGTCAACTATAAACCCCGGAATGTCCCGCTGATTTCCCTTAGGAGTAAGCTGAACGGTGAAGCTATTATCGGTTATCCTTTAACCGTTGAAGTGCTGGAAGATGGATCATGTGACCGCGTTTTGTGTAGTCATATCAAGTCACTTGTTGTTCCAATGGTTGATGGTGATATGAAGCCAAAACCGTCATGGAAAAATAAATCCAAGAAAAAGAAACTGCACATTCCTCCACACAAATCATCAAAGTCAAAGAAATCTTCGCCTTTATCCATAAAGACGAGGTGCCTCTCTGCTCTAAGTGGCCAGAAGCTGACAGTAAGTAGCAAGAAGAAAGTGATGACAGAGAAGGCAAAAGAGCGGATTGTATCTTGCATCCCTCTTAAAGTAGTCTTCAGTAGGATAAACGAAGCAGTGAAGGGGTCAGCGAGACAGGTGCACAGAGCATTGCCATCTGCAGGCAATCATACATAATGAGATGAGTTTGATCTCTGGTTTGTTTTCGCCTCTATTCCTTGCCATTTGTTTTCCTCTTGCCTCGGTTTAAGATGAAACTAGCCCGGTTTTAGTGAGTGCTGGATGGGTTTTCTGTATAGTAACAGAGATATCTTAGTCCTTGTGAGACAGAACGAGAGAAAAGAATCTGGAAGTGGAGGTATTTATGTAAATATTAGCAATAGCAATTAGTGGTGGGGGGTGTAAACTTAGAAGAAACAAGAAAAAAAAAACTCGGATTAGTTATTGCTCAATTACTCACGTTGCATTTCATAACTTGCTTTAGTCTTTTTCCATATAAACTCAAATTGTTTGTTGTAACACTAGAAGTTCTTGTCAAACCAGATGGAGAAGAAACTCTTTATAGCTCTTTGGTTCTTTTTCTTTTCTGCATTTCACATCCACATCAACTCTGTTTGATCAAATAATTTTGTACTTTTTGGGCCAGTTTAAGTTTCTAATTAACTATCACAAGGCACACGAGTGTATAAAAACACGAGTGACATACCAAACTATATTCTCAATTGTGTTTTGGTCAATGGTTTTGCAAAACCAGATCAAGGAAAAGTCATAGTACAAGTTTTTAATTGGAACAGAGAGAATCAAAAACATAAACATAGATTCCATTTGGCAAAGTATCGAGAAGTGAAGAATATGCGTTGACAAGTCAAACGTACGAAACCAGCATGCTACTTCGCTTACACGTCTTTTACCTCTACCGATCATATATCTAAATAACTTGTAAGACCATCCTTCTTTTGTCTGCGTGACTGCGTCTCGCGCTCTATTATAAAGTATGTTTCACAACTCAAACAATTAACATCAATTCTTAGTATCTTTTTCATTGGTAGGTCTCTGACATGTCTGTAAAGAAACAGGCTTCAGAGAACAAGAACAATGGAAGCCACAAGTCAAGTTATTATCGATGCTTGTCATTCTCGTTCATGGAGTCATCAACGGATGGGAAGAAGAAACCACTGTCATTGAATCGTATGGATTCGAAGAAGCTAAAGGCAGATATTGTCAAGTGGACAAAGCGTGTGGCGGCTTACGCTCGTCAACTTAGCTCGAGAAAACGAGACTAAGACAAAGAAGATGAAAGCGTTTTGGAAGATACACTCGTTTTACATTGATTTAGCTTTATTCGTTTAATCAAGTTTCTTTGTGGCACATAGATCATTTTCTTGCTGAAGTCAAATACTTTTTTTCCCTTTGTAAATAAGTCTTATAAGTTCTTCATGTCGACTTCATGAAAGGAGAAAGGCAGTGTGGAGATGTTCCTAATGGAAATATATTATTTCAAAAGATTTTTGAGTAGTTACATAATAAAAGCTATTGCTAGTTCAAATGCAAAGTTTTCTTATTAGCTTACAATCTAAGAGAGATAAGCTTATCTATTGATAGAAACACTACTATTTATATATTCTCTTTTCAGGATCTTCAAAACCATTTCCCTAGGTGGAAATTTTGTTTTACTTGTTGAGAAAAGGTCTACATGCTTGTCTGTGAATGGGTAAATGCTACCAGAGATTTGTTGACGCAAAGAAATGGCTGTATTTGGCTTAACTCTATTAATAAATCAAAACTCCCTCAATCTAAAACGTCTCTGTTTTCAATTGTTTCTCATCTGCTTAGAGACAAAATAAAGCAGCCATGGTCAAAAGAGCGCTCAAGAAAGCTCAAGTAAGCAGACACATTCGATATGAGGAGTGTGAGGGAACATATCCACTGGCTGCACGCTCATAAGTTTGTAGCAACCCTTTATATTCTTCTCCTCCTACGTTTCGAAATCACAAAGTTTTGTTGATTACCTATATGAAATGTTATAACGAGCAAAGTTTCAAGAAGAGGGTTCGATACTAACCACGCCATGACAAAGGTAATCAAGATCCCGAGCGCAAGTTGCAGGATTACATGAAACATAAATGATCCGTGGAGACTTGAGGTTTAGCAGAAACTTGATCAACTTCATGTGCATACCAGGTCGATTGGGATCTGTAAAACCACTTCTATAATCAGCAATGGATAAACATTTGGTAGACTGCAAAGAAATAGAAGCAAGCTGAAAATGTAACTATGTGAAGAAGATTATAACCAGAAATAACGATATCAGGCTTAGGGAAATTGCTCCCAAAATCCTCTCCTATTTTATTTAGATCCCCTTGAATGAATGTTGCATTCTCTATGCCATTTATTTGAGCATTCTTGTGTGCATCTGTTATCGCTTGTGGAACTACTTCATAACCATACACATGCTTCGCCCTAAAAAGAGGAGAATCAGACTACACAATTCAGCAACGATCAAAACTGCTATATTGTTTTTCTTTGGCAGTAGTTTAAACTCATGTTTCTACCTTCTGGCAAATGTAAGACCTATGGTACCAGTTCCACAGAACAGATCGAGCACGACTTCTGAGCCATCTCCTTTAAGTCCAGCACATTCTTCAATTAGCTTATATAAAACTTCAGCCTACAAAGCGAACACCGTTTTAGTTTTAACAAGTTTGTGATTAATGTTTGAAGTGTAAGAGGAAGTAAGTTCAAATACTTGATGAGTGTTAGTCTGAAAAAAAGAGTTGGCTGAAATCTGAAACGTAAGGCCTCTTAAGATCTCTGCGATTGTAACTTTCCCGTAAAGAGTATATTCCTGTTCCCCAACAGATGTATTTCCAACAGAGGAATTTACATTGTTCATGATGCTTACCTGCATTTTCATGAGCCAAAGAAAATTATGCAAGTCTTAAAATATAAAGGAGGAGAAAAAATATATTAACTGATTAAGGGATGTAGAAATGAAGCATTCAATATTTTATTACGTACCACTTGAGGAATTGATGAAATTCTATCAACCAAGGGCTTCAACAGCTCTGGCTTATAAGACGATGTCACAAAGTTGACCATAAGTTCTTGTGAACCAGTCTCCACATTCCTATGGTCAAATTTTATCATAAGTTTATTTTAGTTAAACAAGGGCAATGAAAGAAGAACTATTGCAGATACAACAATCTATTTCAGCATGACAAACACACATTCCCCTGTAACTAGTCTTACGATACGAGAACAAGTTGCTTATTCTATTGACATTTTGATTCAAGTACCTTCAATACCTTCCAGTTCTCAGCATCAAATGTTTAAGAAACCCGACATGTGAACGAGCATTATATGGTGAAAGACTTAATTCGGGATCTCTCCAGCAATCTTGAACAGCAGCAAGAACCTATATGGATTATAATACAATATTACTAATGATACGGAAAGACGAGCTCTAAGCAGATACTAACTTTTTAAAAAATTGCTTTCACAATTCACCGTACCATGTTTGCAGGCTCGCTTTGTAATAAGCACTTATCGACATTTAGAACCTTGTCAAAAAATCCAGGTGCGTGTAGCCCCAATGCAAAGCTCTTAGGACCATCTTCTCTCTCGTGCATCATTTCAACCGGAAGCCATCTTTGTGGACCGAATGAAAATTCCATCTACATTCAAAAATGGAAATAACATAAGCCAGCCAATCTCAAACCACATCAACCATAAGCACTTTTTAACAAGGTTGTGTTCTGATAATCAAACCTTGTTACGATAATTGAATTGGATATCACAGGCAACAATAGGCTTCAAGACAGTATCAAGGGCTGGATTGTTATCAGAAAACCTTCCAACATGTGTGATAAGCTCATAAACTTGTTCTTCTTTAGCTCTAAGCTGAGCTTCATAAGAGAGATTCTGAGCTTTGCAACCACCACAGTAGGAAGCATACTCACATGGAGCTTCTACTAAGTCCCGGTGTGGAGATATCGTCTTGATCTTTGTCACCTAAGCTTATAGCAACGAAACAGTTAGCAAACAACCAAATCCAAATTTTAAAAATCCAAACTTTATAATAAATCCGAGAGAAATCACAATTTGAAGCAAAAAAGGAGAGATTTTTATGGAACCTCAGCATAGCTGCCTTTGCGGCGAGTGACACGGCCAAGAAAACGCTCTCCAGGAAGAGCTCTGTCGCACATGACGACGAAGCCAGTGCCATCGACCTTACATATTCCTTTGCCCTTGAACCCCAGACTCTCACAGACAAGCTCCACCGTCTGCCCTCGTTTCGGGTAATACGGAACCGTTTTCTTCTCGGAGCCGTCACTGTTCTTCTCCTCTTTCACCTTCAGTGTGTCACCGTCACCGCCGGAGAACTCAGAAGCAGAGAGATGAGCCAGAGAGGAGGAGGAAGAGCAACGAAAGCTGTGAAGCCACGAGCGCGTGGTGGGCACCACGTACCTGAGCCTGAGAGCATGAGCAGGCGTCGTGGCTAACATTGTAAAATGGACTTTTTTTCAAGTGAGAGCTCGAAAGAGGCTTCAAAGGCGGAAGCTTTTAGTTTCAGAATGTGTGATAAAGGGTGAAATGAAATGCGTCATCTTGATTCAAAACGACACCGTTTTCTCGATGTCTACTTAGCATAGAGCTTAAACCCTCACTCAATCATAAACCCTCTCTTGGATTACATCATGGGATATTAAAACAAGACTCACATATGTTAACTCCTCGATTTTGATATCCTTATTTCAGCTTAAGCATCAATGACGTTAGTGTCGCCGGGTGGGTTAGCCATACGTTATGGACCCTTAACTCTTGACAGAGAAAAGAGAGAGATTCAAATACTCAATAACTCAATAAGCATATGAAACTTTGGGTTTCTTTTAAACAATTAATTTGTTGCAATATGTTTTGGCCCCTTGCTCACTTTTTCTTTTAACTTGTGGTGGATTTTAGTTATCTTTGGTGTTTGAATAAAATCGTACTTGACGGTAGAACCAGTCTTGCAGTCTTCACTTCTAAAAGCTTTAATCAAACTACAAGATTTGTACCACACAAAAAAAAACTTTCATATTCCCACAATTTTGGAATCAAATTATTCATCATGCAAAACTTAAAGAAGCTTTAATTTAGGACCAAACTTTTAGATTTCCCAAATTTATAACATTTTTTGTTAAAAAAAAACAATTCTTAAATACACAAAACCAAAACTAGATAATTAGGATGAAGGAAAAAACCTTATTTAAGCATTTAACTGGAATTTGACAAGGAGGAAAAAAAATATACGGTGAAAATGTATTAATTGAAGAACGCGTTAAGAAACCAATACTTAATTACACAGAACCATACCAAACTTATTTAAGGTAGCATTTAATTGGAGTTTGACAATGAGCAAACATAATACAGTACGGTGAAAATGTATTAATTGCATAACACGTTATGTTTCAGAACTGTTTAACAAAAGCATAATCAAACCGTAGTATGTTTTGTATTGTACTAATAAACGTCTCTAACTGAGACTGTCAGTTACAGAGAATGATCAGGAGATACCAAATGTACTTAGGCTTAAATGCTTCACTATGTTCGTTCTCCGAGTTTTCTTACATTTAAGCTCTCTATTTCCAAAAGTTTGATTCCAAAAGTAGATGAGAGGTCTAGAGAACAAACATCCCCCTGCTGCGATCACCATACAATATTTAAGCTCCACTAACGTCTTTCTTTGCGTAAGCACAAAGATATGGACGAATCCGACAGCTGAACCAAATGCGTGACTGAAAAGATCCAAATCCTAAATTTTCTTTATTTTCTGGTGTGTTTCCTGTTCATAATTTTGGTTTTGACTCTTTAATCAAAATACGTGAATTCTCTTTGCTCTCCCTCGAATATTTATTTTAGATATTATATCCATTTTATTTACTTATATTACCATAATAAGTGTTTGTCGGATTTCTATATCTCTTTGTTCTTTCCAGACAAACAGAGACTATGATGAATTTTTCGTACGTTTTGACTCATTTGCGTTTCTTAGAAAAAAAAAACCATTGGTACCTTAATTTTGTTGAGATTTGAGGATTTTTTTAGTGAACTTTAATTTAAATTATGTGTTTTAACCTTAAGAAAACTGCTTTTCTCCTTGTATAGGTAACATTGATTTTCTTTTAGTTTCAAAGTGTTGTATCTCTGAGTACGTTTAGTGATAAACTCAGTTCACAAACTGATTTTGTTCATCAAGAAATTGAGGCTAATGGGGAAGGAGCAAGGGGTTAAAGATACATCAGTTCCACGACCTACAAACCAATGTAGGACTCTTTTACCGATGCGGGTGCTTCAGGTTTTCTTGGTGCTCGTTGTTTTCGCTCTTGGAATCTCAGTCGTTAGTATGCACATGATCAAGTACTTGAAGATTCAAACTTTGGAACCAACCACATTGATCTCTACGTGTGATGAGAGAACTACATTGGAGCGCTTTATCAAGCCTCCATCAAGTGTTTGGCACTCGATGAATGACCGCGAACAACTTTGGCGTGCATCTATGGAGCCACAGAGAGATGACTATCCATTTAAAAGGGTTCCTAAAATGGCATTCATGTTTCTCACCAAAGGCCCTTTACCATTTGCTCCACTTTGGGAAATGTTTTTCAAAGGGCATGAGGAATTTTACTCAATCTATGTTCACACACTGCCAGATAATATAACGGATTTCCCAAGTTCATCTGTATTTTACAAAAGACAGATCCCAAGCCAGGTACATTCATTGATCTTCTGCCTGAGGTATACTCTTTTTAATTAATGTGTCTTCATTCTGTTTCTCACTTAGGATTTTTGCTATTTGTCTGTAGCCTGTGGCTTGGGGAGAGATGAGTATGTGTGATGCTGAAAGGAGGCTTTTGGCTAATGCATTGCTCGATATATCTAACGAATGGTTTGTTCTACTCTCTGAAGCTTGCATTCCTCTTCGTGGTTTCGACTTCATCTACAATTATGTCTCGAGATCAAGATATAGTTTCATGGGTTCTGCTGATGAGGACGGGCCTTACGGGAGAGGCAGATATAACTTTGCAATGGGACCAGAAGTCCATTTAAGTCAGTGGAAAAAAGGGTCTCAGTGGTTTGAAATCAACCGAAAACTTGCTCTTTGGATTGTTGAAGACATCATTTACCATTACAAGTTCAAAGAGTTTTGTAGACCTCCTTGTTATGTGGATGAACATTACTTCCCAACAATGCTATCTATTCAATATTCTCATTTACTGGCGAAACGGACATTAACTTGGACAGATTGGTCAAGAGGTGGTGCTCATCCAACTACTTATGGGAAGTCTAATATAACAGAGAGATTTCTCAAGATGATTCTGGAAGCTCAATCCTGCTTATACAATGATCAGCCATCTCAAGTATGTTATCTCTTTACAAGAAAGTTTGCTCCAAGCGCATTGGAGCCTTTACTAAAACTTGCACCAAAGGTTCTAAAGTTCTAATGGATGTGCTTTCTTTGTTCTTGATTTTTCTATTCTCATATGTTGTTGAGTGTAGCTTTGTTTTAACATGGATCCAGCTGATCATTATTGTCTCCTTCCACATTGATATATAGATACTTTCAATGACTAATGAAATTTAGTTTTATCTATCTATCTATCTATTTATATAAAGTTAATTTTTCTCTCTTCTGGTGCTGCCACCTCATATAAAAAAATAACACATTTCAACTTTCACTTATTAAAATGAGACATTATTCAACAACAATTAACAACAAAATCTTTTATACCAAAACATAATAACTACACGAAGTCTTTTTGAATTTTATTTTCTATTTTAATTTTACTTTCTTGAAGTTTATTTATTTTTCAAACTCATAATAAATATTATATTGTAAGATCACTAACATATTAATTTATGACTTTAACATTCAGATTAAAAAACATCTAAATATGGATATAGATGCAAAAAATATTGGAGAAAAAAACAAAAATCAATTTTGAAAACATTGAAAAATAATAAAACCAAAAACCAAAAATACGAAAATAATATATATATATATATATATAAACTAAAAAATTGGAATTTAAAGTCGATCAATAATATCTAATAAATAAATGAAAAGAAGAGTCACCATATAATGAACATAACTAAAGCCAATAAGTAACAAACATAAAATTAAAGCGAAAATAATTTCTATAACTATAAAAATATAATATTTGAATTAAATACAACAATTCTAGAAAACTGAATTTAAGGAAAAACCAATAAAAATTCACATTTAAAGAAATGACAGCAATATAAAAAACTAAAAATCCTTATTTATAATTGATCAATAATATTCAATAAATAATGAAAAAAACCAAAAAATTGTGATACTATAAAAGAAAATATAATAATGCTAGAAAAATTAAAAAAACAATAAAAAATCAACATTTAAAGAAATAATAGAAATATAAAAAATTAAAATATGTGTTTAAAACCAATCAATAATATTCAATAAATAAAAAAGAGCAAAGCCGAAAAGGTATTATACTATAAATAAAAAATAATTTAATATTTGAATTAAATAAAAATGCTAAAAATATTTAAGAAAAAGACAATATAAATCACTTTAAAGAAAAAATAGTAATGAAAAATAAAATTATAAATAATTTGACAAAAAATAATTAGTAAACTATCAGTTACATCCTTGAATGTAGCGCAGACCACCCATAGTACATAATAATTTAATAAATACTGAGGAGGACTGATATATATTCAGTCCCAGGAAGCATAAGTCTTTTTGTTATTAATGGAACAAAAAAATATTTTATTTGTTGTTTGTCAAATACAATATAAAATGTGTATATGTGTGTGTGTGTGTTTTATCTATAGTGACAGTATTGATTTACATCTTCATACGAAGAGTAAACAGAATACACTGAAAAATCTAAGCTATATGAAGAGATTAATTATAGGGCAAAATAATGTGGAATGTGGAAAGGAAAAAAAAAACTAACTAATCATATGATCCGAGTGCATCCTTTCTTCTTGAATGGAACGGAAGATTCTTGCAGCAGACTCAGAGGCAGATGTTGAATTATGAGGAATGGCTTTAATGGCACGACCCAATGGTTGTTGTTTTTGCTCGTACTCCTCAGTGTGATGAGTAGGCTCTGTAGGGAAAAGAGGAAGCACATCAAATTTATGCTTCTCTGGCGGACTTGAAGCTGTACTGCCATGTACCTCACTGTCATTAGATTCTTGAGACTTCTTTAAGGAAAATGGGATCGCTTGAGTCATGTGACTCGATGTGCTGGACCATCTTTGAAGCTGGCCAAATGGGTTACTTGTCTGGTCCAGTGTTGTCCTCGCGTTAGACTGTTGGAAGTAGTTGTGGCTAAATTGAGTAGGAACAGGGAGCCTTAATGCTGCTGTTTCGAGCGAATCTTGTCCATAAATTGGAACCATGAAAGCTGTAGGAGGAGGAGGGCATGGTCCTGCGTATGGTTTATAGACAAGACCTTCTGAAGGAGACATTACAGGAACTAACCATTGGTTTCCAGGAGGAGGAAGTAGTTGTTGCTGCCAAATCGGGGTCATGAGCTCTTTGCATATGGAAGGAAGAGGAAGCTTTGGTTTCATATGCTCAGGATATTCTTCGGTTACAGGCTTTTGATTCTCGGTGTTTGGTTTTATAACTTTTGAAGCCGCCATTGAATAACGTTTTACACCATTGAGCTTATTTTCAAAAACCAAGTTTGGTGATTTTGCGATCATCTTTTGAACCTGTTTCATGTTAAGGTTCATGGTCAGATCATATGAAAGCTCAAAAGCATAGGAAGCAATTAATAATTCCATTGAATAATCTAGTTATTATCAGCTTACCATTATAAGCCTATGAAGCTCAAAGACTTGTGCTGCAAAAATCTTTTGCTGACTGAAATATCAGCAAGAAGAGGTCAGAAATATTGCAAATTTTACGAACCTATAATCATAACAAAAGAGACTAACATAGTTTAAGTGAGAGGATATATACTTGACCATATAAGTTCTCATCTTCCAAAACTTCTTGTCACCAATAACTCTTGCAACATCATTAGACGATGCACTCATACCAGATAAAGAGTCTATCGCTGAACAGTCAGAGATAGCTTGTTCACGCAGAGGAACAGTTTTGGGCTTCTTTTGAGTTTCAACGTTAAATACATCAAGGGCTCTTCTTCTATACAATTGATTTTTCATCACATTAAGAGACCCATTCTTGCTTACATCTTCGAAACATTCTGGCAAAAGTAAGTCTCGAATTTGAAGATTGTTCAAGGCAGCCTTGGAACCAGCAGGTTCTCCTCCGTCTTTGCTGCTATTGCTATTACAAAACTGGAGTGACAAATTTGTGTTTGCTTGTGGATCTATCTCCGAGCGTCTAGCAACATGAGCTTTAAGAGAATCCAAGTTGCTAAGGTTCTTGAAATGGTACTCATTTTGTTTTATTAAACTAGGGCTGGTATTAGTAACTGATGATCCTCTAGGACTTGGATAATTCGTGACTATTTTATTCACTTTCCCCTCAAGCTTAGATGCTGGAGAAGTGTTGCAGATTGGTGAAAACTGATTCTTTTCAGGTCGATCAATCTGTTCAAAATCAAAGAAGTTTTCAACAACAGGTTAATAAAATATTTAGAGTATGTATTATTGCATTGTCGATTCTATTTTGATCAGTTCTTTGTGTCACCAAGAGTATGTAATGTAAAAACACACAACATAAAGAACCTAAAAGATATAAAAATGTGAATCGAGGAGCAAAGAACTCACGTGATGGGTGTTGTTGGCTGGTGGAGGAAGAGACAGAGAGAGTGTGGAAGGAGAATCAGAGATCGTGTTGGTCATAGAAGGAAGAGTGGAACGTTTATAAAGAGACATTGATTTGCCATCAAATGGCTGAGACAAGTTTTCTCTTCCAGTATCATTTACATGAACCCTTGGGAACAATGGAGGAATTGTTATCCTCTTCGCCTCATCTTTCATTCCTCCCATCTTTCTTCTTCTCCCTACAACAAACCCTATTAGTTCCTTCCCTTACACGTAACCTTGAAAGAAAGATTGAAAATTCTTGAAGAACCATATAGGTTACCTTCTCAAAGATCAAACAACACTTTTGATCAATCCAAAATCCAAAAGATGTAACTTTTTTTTTTCTTTCTTTTCTATATAGATGGGGAGCTAGATCCACCTGAAAGAAACAAATCTTATGACAAAAGATCAAAAAAAGAAGAAGAAGAAGAAAGAGTAGAAGTGAAAGAAGATATTTTGTTTGTGTCGCCCCACAGTGGATTCCATACAAGGGGACGACAACACTTCTGAAGGTTTGGTTATGTGTGTATATGTGTGTGTGTGTTTGTGTATGTGTGACTCTGCTGTCATGTCTGGTTCCTTCAAGTAATGATCCCTAACTTACGGGAACTCAGGTTACAAATGACATGGCAGGTTTTGGTTGGTTAAGTCTGAGTGGTAGGAGAATGGCATGAGGGAGAAGATGTTCGGGTGACTTGGTCTCTTTGCACAACATAGCCACATGTTTCAATCTCTCGTGGTTAACTTAAACTTCATCATTTTAAAAACATTCCTATTTTGGGATTATTTTTAACAAAATATTTAATTATGATCACAATCACCTGTTACATCTTTAACAACATATCTATTTTTGTTTCTAATTTGGGTGACTTAGTCTCTTTACGCAATAAAATTACATGTCTTTCTAATCTCTCTCGTGACTAACTTAAACTTCATTAGTTCATTATTTTCAAAAAATTCTAATTTGAGATTATCTTTAGCTAAATATTTGCAATCACGTGATACATGCATAAGTGTTATTTCAACAGATGATGAAAATGCTGCTTTCCTGATTTTTAGATTGGGACTTAAGGTTTATCTCTTTTACATTTTAATCTCTATATTTATGATATCATTCTGGATAAGCTATATTTCTTATTTTTTTCTTATTTGGAGAAATTAGATAAGCTTTTTTTTTTTGGTAAACATGTTAAGATAAATTAGATAAGTTAATCATATTTATATTCATATACAACTATAAGTTTGGATAGTCATATATATGTACGAATAAAATCTTGTACGTTAATAGAGTGAGAAAAAATAACCAAGATTTGGTAAATGACGGTAATTGAAAAACTTCGAAAGAATAATATAATGTGAAAATACCTGAAAAGTAAAACTATATCCACAATTCCATCTACTTAAAATTCTGATATATATATATATATATATATGTGTGTGTGTGTGTGTTTGTCTAGATTCAAATATAATTGAAGCTCGTATCCTTGTCAAGATTCATTTATTCCTACAGGATAATATTCAATTTCACTAACAATACACTGTATAAGAAAGAAAAAAAAGAGTTAAAAATGGGCAAAAATAAAAGTTAAGTAAATACAAAAACCAAAAAGAAAAAAACTTGGGGTCCCTACATTATGACGCCATGCGGATTTCCCACGTGGGACGACTATCCTCTAAGATTAGAACCAATTAAATAGAGCCACGTGCATCTAGAGAACGTTGTGTTCACGTGTGAACCATCAATAATAGAAGAGTGAAGAAGAGTCAAGTGCTTCTTTAGCTTCGCTTACTGTACAGGTCCGGTCTGGACCATTTAAACCGTACCGAGCCAAAGTAGCAGAAAGAGAAAGAATGCAATCGTTTTGCTCTTAACTCGGAGAAGATGTTTCATATTTTGACATATATAAGACAATGGACCACCTTGATCTCTTTATCATGGGCGCAGGATCATGGACATGCCCCCGACAAAACCTAAAATCCTGTTTCTACACTAATCTATTGCGGTCCTTTAGAAAGAAGCAATTTAAGAGCTCAAATCTATCGCTAATTTGTAAAAAAATTAGAATCTACAATCTCCATCCGGTTACGTACGAGGTCCGGTCTACACATTAATGCGTTTTCATGAACATATATATATACACTTGTTTTTTCTTTAAAAATCGCAATGACACTCCACCAAGTTGACTTGGTAAACCGACGCGGTCGATTTTAATTTTGGTACATTGGATGGATCCATGACCGTGGGAAGTCAAATTCGTGAATTGAAGTGAGAAGTTGTTCTCGACCGACATTTTTGGTTCCCGCTTGAGGTGTGAGAATTATTAATTTTGATTTGAGAATTTTTGTTTTTATATGGGTCTCTCAATTAATATATGTTTTGGATTATTCAAAAATAATTTCTTTATAGTACTCAAATTTTTTCTTTTTGCGTTCACATGTATAGTAAGGTCTCTTTCGTTGCGAGTATCCTAAGGATGTCAACAACTATGAATGTGATGTTGATCTTCATTCACCTTCCATCTACGGTTATACGCATATAATGCAAAGATAATTATTATTTAGTTTACGCATTCGATATTTCAAGAAAGAAAACTATTTAGATAATTACAAGTGATAAATACATTTCTATTTAAATCTCTTTTTTTTATCAATAAAATCGTATACACATTAGGTACGTATAATGGTATAACACATGTCAACAGAAATGATTGGAGTAACGAGTTCGAGCATCATATTATTATTGAAACCCAGGGTTTTGTGTAATATATATTAGACAAAACTTTGATTCAGCTCTCGTCGACACGGTTGTTGACATTTAAATTGTGGAAATAGGATATCGGCAAAAGTGTTTGGGATTATGAATCCTTTGACAATTAATTATGGACTGTTAGGGTTTAAGAAAATTTTAAAAATATTTATCATGTATTGTAATCCACATCAATCTTTTTTTTTCTTTTTCCCTGAAAATATTGGGTTTGATTGTTATTTCAAACATCTAGTAAAGTGACATGGAATAATCTAGGCATCAAATAACAAAAATATTTAGTTGAATAAAGCACTGTAGAATAATTGTGAAATGCATGAAAGTGGATTTTAGTATATTAATTATTTTCCTATTTTCACTGATTTTTAATTTATCCATAATACATAATGGAATTACTTATTGATTTTGTTATGCTTGTTTTTTCTTATTCTTATAGATCATGGGAGCATGACAAAATGAAAAGTTCACAATTTTTTGTAAATGTAATTAGAGAGATCGACTGTAACATCTGCTTATAAAGACACTTACCCTTTGTTTGTTTATTTATCTGGAGGCAGAAAATATTGATGGTAAGTGGAAATTACAAGTGAGAGAGGGAAAATCAGTGAAAAAAAAATGATATAACAAAGTTGACAATTATAAAAGAAAAACAAAAAAATTGAATGAGCTGTGGGATTATGGAAGACATGTGGTTGGGCAGAGAGGTCATGTCGCCTTCTTTGCTCTCTCTTTCTCACCGTTCTACAGATTGCGATGTTTTGTCAAATTAACCCTAAAACCAGAGTTCTTCTTTTATTCCCCACTGATGTTGCTATATGTGTCTTCTTAGCCCCACAAAATTTCCATATTATTTATTTATTTTGTTCTTAATCCTAATTACTGAAAATCCCGACGTTTTTTTTTTTTCTTTTTGGTTTTCATGAGGACTCAATTGTTTGTATATTGATGTAATATTAATTTGATACTATTTGTTTTGATTATTTTTAAACCAATATATACACTGTAATTTTGGTGTCTTTTCCTTTTTGAAGATGTTATATTTTTTTGTGCACCTAAAGATGTTATATAACGTAAGATATTTTTTTGTACTTCTGTATTGGTAAATGGCAAGAATTATAAATTTTCAATTAAAATACTTTTGGGAATATCAAAATCGATTATGACATGGTAAACCAACGGTATTATCATTAGATTCGCTCACTTTCTTTGTAATTTTAGTTTGAAAATTAAATCCCACAAATAGTGGTGGTTTCTTACAGAATTTTGGTAATGTGCTTTCCATTTTGATGGATTCTATGAAACGTTCCATCCTTTTTTTTTTTCATGGCCATGTACTTTATACCATATCCATGAATTAATTACATGACATGACAAAGAATTGGAATAAAGGTAAGGATTAAAAAAAAGAGTTGGGTACAAAGTATAAACTCTCATTTAATATTACGTTTTAAATATATTAGTTTTCTAATTTCCGTTTACAAAAAGTGTTAAAATATAGATCGAGATGTAGATATATATCGATCATTATTGACTGATGATGATAATGAAAAGGTAAACTAAAGTTACTAAACCAACACCTAGAAGAATAAGAAAATAGTTTATAAGTATGAGTTACCTTTGCAGCTTGATCATGATTAAAACTATGATTAGATATAATATAAAATACAATTAACATTAATCTTTTATTCACCAAAAAGAAGATCAAACCCTAAACCACAACTTCGTTTCGATATTTCCCGTAAACTTTTCAGCTCGCACGATGCTAAAAGGATGTCAGTCCTTTTTCTCTGCTCAAGCACTCAAAGATTTTAAATTACACCTCCCTTTTTCATCAAGTGCATAATCATATACTCTTACGGTTTCATCAATTATTATATATATTGTTTAGGGTTACAAAAAGATGCTCTTCGAATCCAGAAAGGCAGAAACTATATATCATGTATACGAACCTCATATATATACATTACTTTATATCTAGATAATTTCATAACTTCCATTAGTAATCTCAATTCTATGTACGCGTGAAACATGGATTGAATCAACAACTCACAATTTTAAATATATTTTGGGTTAAGTAATTGATAAATCTGGTCTACGGAGAGGATTTAGATTTGGAATGTTATTGCACACTTGAAACTCTGAAGTCTTAATAATGTTTATTATCGGAGGCGACTTGAATTTTCAGTATTATATTCGTGTGAATTCAACGAAGTCACTTTAACGTTGTACATACTTACAAGTTCAAAAAAACGTTGTACATACTTGTAACAGATTTGGTGTGTTGAGACTAATCTCCAATGGTTTGATCTTTTATAGTAATATTTTTTATAAAAAAAAAATACTAGGCACACACATTAAATCACAGAATCCGAATTATTGGCCATGGCATAGTTTACTGGTTTGTATTAATGTTGTCGACATTTCACTATTTTATTGAATTGTAGAGTCAAATCTCTCAAACTTAATGTGTGATCAGGCGAGCGATCACGCTGATCGACCTGAGCGGTTGGAGAAGCGGAATCTCCACATAAAGAAAATTTAGTTATTTTTTAACTTCATTTATTAATTAAGAAAACTTGTCAATAATATTTCGGGTATTTCAAATGTATGCTTGTTTGTCTCAGGATTTGTGCCAGTTATTAAATTTTTTTATCATCGTTTCTCATTGCAGAACGAGATAGCGAAAAAAGAAGAAGAAGAAGAAGAAACAGATGTAATTTCCAAAATTTAGTCTTGGTAAAATCTGCAGCCAAAAGTGGGTATAATTAACTCTCATATATGTTGAGGTTCAACCACATAAATACTCTTGTCATTTTTACTTAGCAATTAGGAAGGCTATATTATCTAAGGGCAATATTTCTAAGGAATGTCTATTGTAAGATGGGTTCCTTTACCTCATTTAAATATAATGCAAGTAAGGGTTAAAAAAAAATTGTCTTCATTTAAAAATTTCGCATAGAATCACATACTCGATTCAAACTCACATAATGCATAGTGTAATATTGTAACAAACAAAAAGATATTCAAATCGCATACATGGATCATGCGATATGATGTATCATAAAAGTTGGTAAAAATAACTTCAAAGTAAATGCTTCAAGATTAATACTAGTATTTCAACTGATCAAATGCTCATATACTGCATATATATTGTGAAAAAAAAATATATATAAGCCTCTTTTTTTTTGACGGCGGTCATATAGATAACTTTTAAAATCATAATGAAATGGGTTTAATTTCGAACAGACCGTTGTCCTAATTCTTAAATTTACCATCCATACCAATCTACAGAACTAGTGCTTGATACAGAGGAACAATTGATCTCATCGAAAGCTGGGACCTTTAAATTATTATATATATAATATATCCACATATATGTCACATATTATATGTATATATTTGGATAAATATATATACCTATATATATAGTGCATAATAACAAATCTGGGTATATGCATAGAATTGTATAGGCTTTCAAGTCCTTTCTTTATAGCAAACATCTATAACTCTTTGCAGAGCTCATTATAGAACAGAAGAGAACAGAAACAGAGCTTTCTACAGCAAAGAAAATAAATTCCATTACAGACTGTTATCACTTTCTTTCCTTTCTGAGCAGTTCCTTCTTTCTGTTTCTTTCCCTTTTGAGGTTTTTATCTCTATAAAACAGAACCGTTATCAGTTTCCTGTGCACTCATCTGTTTGTTCTCTTCTTCCGATTTTTAACTTTCATGCTCGGCCGTTGATATAACAAGGTTCGTTAAAGATTAGCTTTTTCATCTTTTTCTTTGAAACTTGCTCTGTTTCTCACATTGATTCTTGTTTTCAGGAACTGTATTTGATCCAATGGAAGGATTAGAATCGGTTTACGCGCAAGCTATCTACGGTATGACCAGAGAGAGCAAGATCATGGAGCGTCATCAAGGATCAGATTTGATCTGGGGAGGAAATGAGCTAATGGGTCGAGAGCTCTGTTCTTCTTCTTCCTCCTCTCACCAGCTCATGAACCCCAATCTTAGCAGCTGTTTCATGTCCGATCTTGGAGTTATAGGTGAGGTTCAACATCATCAGCATGTTGGGAACAGAGCTACTTCGTTAGATCCATCATCGCTGGATTGTTTGTTATCAGCTACGACGAACAGCAACAACACATCTACGGAAGACGACGAAGGAATCTCTGTGCTTTTCTCAGATTTTCAGACTCTTTGGAGTTTTGGTGGAGTTTCATCAGCTGAGTCTGAGAACAGAGAGATCACTACAGAGACCATAACAAAGTCTAAGTCTTTGAAGAGAAACAGAGGAGACGGAGACGAGACAGGAAGTCACTTTCGTCTTGTTCATCATCCTCAAGATGATTCCGAGAAGGGAGACTTCAAGCTCATATACGATGAGAATCAAACGAAGTCGAAGAAAGCAAGAACAGAGAAAGAACGTGGCGGTGGTTCTTCGAACATCAGTTTCCAACATTCGACTTCTTTGTCTGATAATGTGGAGCCTGATGCAGAGGCGATCGCGCAGATGAAAGAGATGATATACAGAGCGGCTGCGTTTAGACCGGTGAATTTCGGGTTGGAGACTGTTGAGAAACCTAAGAGGAAGAACGTGAAGATATCTACGGATCCTCAAACGGTAGCAGCGAGGCAGAGGAGAGAGAGGATAAGCGAGAAGATTAGGGTTTTACAGACATTGGTTCCAGGTGGGACTAAGATGGATACTGCTTCCATGCTTGATGAGGCTGCTAATTATCTTAAGTTCCTTAGGTCGCAAGTAAAGGCTTTAGAAAACTTGAGACCCAAGCTAGACCCAACAACCAATCTCTCTTTCTCCTCTCCTTCTTCTTCATCGTTTCCCTTATTCCACCCATCTTTTCTTCCCTTTCAAAACCCTAATCAGATCCATCATCACCCAGAGTGTTGAACAGTTACAAAATCTGGATAGTAAAAAAGATTAAAACCCTCGATTGATTGACAGGATTCTAAACATGTCGGTTCATCATTATCATCATCAACAACAGAATCATAGCGTCTTGATTGTTTTAGCAGTTCTCAAGAAAAGGCACTTCTGTGTTTAAGAATGGTGTGTTGGGCAGTGTTGTTTCTACTTTCCAGTCTTTGTATTTTTTTTTGCATTTCTTTTTATACAAAGTTTTTATCTCTTTTTGTAGTATCTGTGGAATTTCGAGGGTTGAAATTGTGAAAAACAGAGCCCCAAAGAGGTTTATTTACTAGTCTCTGCAACAATTTTCACCCTTTAATTATTTTATTAGAGAAGAATCGTAAGCTAATTGCAATTATGAAGCGATGATTATGAGCAAAAGTGTTTAGAAAGTACCTCTATCTCTTGACCCTCTCTCTATATTCTTCTTTTATGACTTCACTTTATATTTTTGTTAAAAAGTTATACCTATCCTTAGAGGACTCTTTTCGAATAAAATAAATTAAATATTCATCCTCTTTTTTTTTGTTCTCAATAAACGGTCTCTGGAACAGTATAATAATATCAAATATCTATAACTACACTCCAAGGATATTAAATTGGTGTATAATATACAGTATTATATTGGCTTGGGAACATTAATCCACTTAAAAATTGATTTCAGATCTGTTTTTTCTTCCAGGATAAATAAAAACCAAAATTCAGTGCAGGTATGTGCTGATTGCTGAATGAGTGTTGCAGTAAGAAATTTATCATATTATGTATGATGTATCTAATTTATCTTAACAAAACTGCTTCTGTTGTTTGTTTAGATATAAAGACAGAAATTTAAAACATTGTTTAGAGATTGGTAAAGAGTTAAGAATGTTGAAGGCGTGCGCCTTGAGAATATAACTCCCTCCTGACTCAAACACCCTAAAATGCTCACCACATGCTTCTCTCTATCTCTCCCTCTCTTTTTATTCTTCTTTTTTGTCTTTTGGTTTTTGTCTTATTTCCTCCCCTAATATCTCATTCAACACCATCTTCCTCGTTTAATAGTACTTTATGTTGTTCTTTTGATGGATGTGTTTTGTTTTTCCTTTTTACTTGGGTGTATTTTTAGGTTTTTTCAGTGTCATACAGGATGTCAAAATCGGTTAATATGACGTACGATTATGGTTTGAAACCTGGTCTGATTCAGTTGGACCGGTAAACCCGCAACCCATGCACTAATCTGGTTTGGCCACACTTAATTGGAGTTTTTGTTTTATAATCTTAGACAACGTACGTAAGACTACAACAATAATATAAAATTGTGATATGTAATTTAGTGGTTTGGGTTAATATCATGACTGTATCGTCGTTACTTTGGTATCAAATCCACAACGTATATTACTGAAATCAACGAAACACGAAAACACAAACGGTCTAATCACACTACAAGAAGTTTAAGGTTCGGAAAAATCTCGTAATTAAGGCCTATTGCAACCCAGCCATTGGTTGGAATTGAAGTTCATCGTATAATTGATAAAAAAACAATAAAAAGTCCATCGTATAACGGTTATTAAGTCAATACATAGTTATTATGTTGAGGTTAAAATCATCAAAGTAATGATACAATTCGAGATGCAGCCGACTAGGTCTGGTAGTTTGTTATGAAAAACGGGTTTATCTATAACGACAAACATTTGAAGTCAAAATATATAAATTGGATGATTTGGTAGATAAAATATAATCCTTCATATATTCAAGTTGACTCCCAACAAACGGAAAACTCTAAGAAAAGAATCATATTTAAAATATATAAACTATATAATAATCAAAAGAAAAGTCAGGATTTGATGAAAGTTTGCAAGCTGGGGAGATAAGAGAGATTGATCATGCTTGTTGACTTTTTGATTGAACGGTTATGGTTTTTTTGTTTGTTTCCGTGTAACGTTTTAGACAAAAGATGTTCTTGTGAAGCAACCTATTTTTGGGAAGTTTTAATATAACCTCAATTACTCTTTGTATCTTAATAAATCCGAGATTTTGGTCCTACTAATCATTAGAATTCCAAGAGAAAATCCTCCAAGATTATGGTACAAAAGCATGGTCCGCAAATCAAACCAACAACCTCATGAATACTCATGTTCATTAATTATTTGTAATCCTAAACTCATAATTATGGGGGGAACTAAATAAATTCAAGAACAGAATATCTTCTCAAATCAGAGGATACACATTTGATGACGAAAGCTGAATATTTTTTTGACTTTATCAACTTGGCAACTTCTTAGCTTATAATTAAGGAAAACAGCATCCAGTTGTCCAGAATCATCAACGGACGCGATATACCTCTCCTATCATCCTTTCCACTTCATCAATTATTCCTCAACTTGTTCTTCTTTCAGAAATTCCACTTGAAATTTTTTACTTTCCAAATCAATATAGTTATATCTTTAATCACTTCACAACCATTATCTTCACGTTATAGTTGATAGTCTTAATTAAAATATACCACCGGATACCAATATATCGTAATGTTTTTTAATGAAAAATTATGAGTAATAGTTTTTAAAATACTTAAACTAAAAGTATAATTTTCGATATCGATTAACTTATGATGATTTTGTAAATTTAGTAAAATATTAGCACCATCTAATTATGATTCACTTCATTAAATTCTGGTTTAAAAATTTTACTATAAGATAATAAGTTTAGAATGAAATTGCAGACATTTGTCACTCTCTTCTTTCCTTTATCTTTTATTAGGTATAGTCCACGCGTTCCGTGGATTTAAATTTTATATAACTTAATATATAACATTTTATTTATAATCATATTTTTATTTTTATTTTTTTGTTCACTTT
>KE156226.1:30269-43429 GCA_000411075.1 Sisymbrium irio | reverse complement strand
TTCAATAAAACATTTACATACATAATATTAAATATATATATATATATATCTTTTAAAAATGTTATTTGTTTTCTGATACTTTTCGGGAAATAAATTACTACAATATAAATGTGTACTGATGGATTAATTTTATCACATACATAAAATTTTAATTCAATAGTAAAATTAGATTTGTGGTCCATTAAAATGAAAAAATAATGTAATCTAATAAAATGAGAAAATAAGGATAAAAAAACAAAACCCAATAACAAAATCAGATTTATGGTCCAATAAAACAAAAAAAATAATGTAGCCCAATAAAAAAGGACATGTGATACATTCTCAAAGCTCAAAAGTAAGGAACTCTACTTTATTATATAAGACTAGGTGAAAGTCTGCGCGACGCGCGGAATAAGTTTTATAATTTTGGTAATTAATTTATTAGTTTATAATGTATTAGTTTTTCTCTTAATTCTTAAATTATTTTTTTTTTTTAGTTTTATTTTGTATTTTTGTATTTTTTCGTAATGGGTGTATCCTTTTTTGGAAGTTTTGTTTTCCAAGTATTTTTAGTAGTATTTTGTGAATAAATTTAATCAATTAAATAATTTTTTTTTGTATTTTTTGTATTTAAGTTATTTTTTAATTTATGATTTTTAAAACTTTAAATATTTTTTCTAAAAGCTCCACAACCTTTAAATTTAATTTGCCAAACACAACCTAAACATTTTTCACTCTATAATGATGTCATTGTAAACGTTTAATTTTGCTCTAACCCATGATCATTTTCCATTTCGAAATAAATATTTCAAATTTTATTTTTATATTATATACTTATTAAAAGTTTGCAGTTTTACCTTTATATTTAAAACTATATATTTTGTAGAGTTATGAATTTAATCAACTAAACTTTTATATATTTAGTACAGTTATGCATGGATTTAATTTGGTAGATGTTATTTTTAAGTATCTGGAAACTTTGAAAGATAGAGTTTTGATTTAAAACGCTAGTTAGTTGCTCTTTTATTGTCTTTTTTATTTTTGTTGGTATACTAAAATTATTAGTTGATTTCGTATCATTTGTTGTTTCTTTGTAGTAGTTGTTTTCTTGTGTACTATGTTTTTAATGATTATGTCTATGAGAAAGCAAGACATTTATACATAAACAAAGACAAAGCATGTTTAAATAAATTTTGTTTCACCAAAGAAAAGAAAGGCAAAGAGTTGCTCACCAAAGAAAAGAAAGGCAAAGAGTTGTTCTTAGTTGGCCGAATATTAGTTATTGGAGCTGGAATAAAAGATGGTTGTGAAAAAACCATTATAATCAAGGTTGGCCTAAGAAAGTGATACATATACACAGCATTTTTTTTTTGTTGTTGCATAAAGCCAAAATGTTTTTAAAAACCTGTAGAAGTGGCTGAGTTTCGTTATATATGGACTGATAAGAATGTCTGGGTGGGTCTGAGTAGGCTCCTGATGAATACATTTGAGAAAAATACATTGAGAAATCTGTTCCCATAAGATAAAAATTTCAGGTGAGAAAAATCAGTAGGTTCATGAACTTTTAAAAACTTTATAGTGCTTGTACTTATAATCCCTGAGTGGCCAATATAGCAGCATAACTCTCAATGACCTTACGTGGAGATGCACTGAATCCCCTTGTATCCGGTAGCCAAAGCAAGGACAAGAGTCTTGTCTATAATATCCTACCTTCATGTAAGGTGTATCACGAGTTCTCTAACACATTGTTGTATCCCAATACGAAAGCATAAGCCATCTTACATAAAATAAAGAGAAAGCATTAATAAATAAATAATGTTTCGCCAAAGAAAGAAAAGCAAAGAATTCATCTTACTTCTGAGATTTAATAAAACCCAAACGAAAAACGTGAAATACACCACTGAACTCGTAAGCAGCCACTGTCTTCTCTTCCCTCCCAAAATGTTCTCCTTGAGAGATAGAGAGAAACTTACACCACCACATTCACAAATATAATCAATGAATAAACATGAGTAAGAAAACCCATAATAGAGAGGTAAGACCTTACGCAGGAACGAAAATTTTACAAACAATCAACAAATGTAGGAAAATAGGAGTTCTGGTTTGTTTCTTCCCATAATTCATCAACAGACATGAGTGAAACTATCCAAATTTTCGTTTTAGACATGTGTGGTTTATACAGAAACAAAAGATCAAAGTTGTTTAACCGGATTCGAGCTGTACATGATTTCCCACACCCGGAAGATTAAGTGTATTCCCTCCTCGGCTGTTTAATCTGAATCTCTTTTCTTTTCTTTTTTTCTTTCTTGAGTATCAGGAAGCTCTTTTGCTGCATCTATATAATAAACCAAATCGAAAACAACGGATGAAACACTAAAATCTTAGAAAACAAAGTTCATTGATTTCAAATCCAAACAACTAATGTTAGATCATAGTAGATTCTTGGAATTTTAACATACTTTGAAGCAACAAGAGATAAAGGAGGGAAAAACACAATCGATTTACCATTTTGGCGGTTTTAAGCCTCAACGAAGCACCTTGTTTATGGTACGAAAGCGTTCCATGGGACATTTGTAGAGGACGAACAGAAGAAAACTGTAGAAATGTAAACAGAAGGAGGACCCAGATAATCAAGGATTGGAGAAAGAAGGTAAAGTTGAATAGGGAGATTTCTCGCCTTCTCAACTGCCACTGCCGAAGTCGAAGGGATTTTAGGATTGAATTACAAACCGATAGAAACGACTGCGTTTTAGAGGACAGGTGTGACTAAAAAAATGTGTCTGGGGAAAATCTATCCAATAATTGAGGAGAAGAAATCGGCCAAATCTGTTTTCTTTGTCAAACGATTTTAAAGGCCCAAATTTTAAATGTTTAGTAAGGTTTTACGTGATACTGACACGTGTCATCCTATGGGAAAAAATGATCCCTTTATTATTGTATATATTACTATTCTCTGTAGGGACAATTGTATCTCTAACTTATTTGAAAAATCAGCTGTAGCTAAATTGTAGAACTCTGTTTCGTGATTTATGTAAGCTATCTCTTTTGATAAAAAAAATTAATAAGTTCAGAATATTTAAGAGTAATTTAATTTACAGTGAATTTTTTTAACATGCACATATTAGTTATCAGTTTCCCGGCTAATAACTGAAAAAAAGTAAACAAGCAACAATTTAAGAATTTTAAAGAAAAATAAAGGGTTGGTGCACACAAAAAAAAGAAACAAAAAATTAAAGGTTACATATCCGTTTGACGTACGGTTTATTTTTGTTGGAATACTTCCTCTTGAGATTGCGCCATGGACATCATATACAATTTTCTTTAATGTTTTGCGCACCTTTGGCTTAACAAGTATAAACCATCGACGTCCTTATCTTTTATTTTTCTGTACAATAGATCGGAATTTTGCTGCGAATCTTGATTGCAATATAAATCACATTCATCAATGACAGTAATTCATTACAAAAAAAAATCAAATTGTGTTTAAAAAAACGAAAAATTCACTCAATAGAACAAAAAATATAAGATGACTTTTTTGCAGCCTAGCGAGCGTCAGGGGTAGTTCCAACATCAAAGTTCATGCTCACTTCTATTGAACTCTGTGAGTTCATGTTTTGACTCGTTCCTCCCCTTGAGTTTTCATATGCCAAGCACTCATTTAATTCGATAACGACTTGAGACATGGTAGGTCTTTTAGCTGACGAAGGATTTAGACACGACATTGCTAGTTCAACTGCTCTCCAAACAGAATTAGAGTCATAATCTCCATCGAGTTTTGGATCCATAATGTTTTTGAGGTCTCCTTTTGTAAGCATTAACCCAACCCATTCTGCTATATGCGGTTTTTCACGACTTTGGTTGATCACGGGCTGATTTGTGATGATCTCTAATAGTACAATTCCGAAGCTATAAACATCACTTTTTTCATTCAACCAGTTTGTTCGATAATATCTGTAAAATTGTTTTTTTACGCCATCAGGAAAAAAGGTAAAATATGGTGTACGTTAAACTTTGCATGATGGAAGAGAGTATATTTATATTAATTTAAAATAAAATCAAGTAATCAATGAGCTCATAAAACTTACTCTGGATCAAGGTACCCAGGGGTTCCAGCAACAACCGTTGACACATGAGTTTCTCCTTCAATTGGAAATGATCTTGAAAGCCCAAAATCAGCTAACTTGGCATGAAAATGTTCATTTAACAATATATTTGTAGTTTTGACATCCCTATGAACCATTGGTGGTTTGCATCCATTATGCAAGTATTCCAACCCTACGCAAACATTTTCATTTTCATCAAGGTTTAAGCAAATAAATAGAAGAAAAAAAAGAAACTACAAATCAAAACTCATATCAAACCTTGTGCAGATTCCACGACTATTTTTAGTCTAGTTTCCCAATTGAGAATAGATCCACCTCTTTTTCCTACAATTTGAACCATTATATGAATATGGTTACCAGAAGCAAATATGGTCGATTGGTCTTCGTAGAAATTTGTTATACTTAATTACCTGACATATGTTCTCTCAAGTCTCCATTAGCCATGTACTCATATATGAGAGCTAAATTTTCTCCTTCATCACAATATCCGACGAGGCCAACCAAATTTTTGTGGTGAACTCTGAGAAGAAGTTCCACCTAGACATGTAGAAGGACCATGAAAATCAAAATTCGATCAATGTCAAAGCACAATATTGTTTTCCACAAATGTTTAAGTATATAGATTTGCTAAAAGCTACCTCTGCTTTGAATTCTTTATACCCTTGAGAAGATGAGTGTGAGAGCATTTTAACGGCTACTTGTTCAGTGCCATTTACAATTCCATGATAAACCATTCCAAATCCTCCTTTACCAAGGACTCTTTCGAAGTTATTTGTCATCGTTACAACCTCTGAGTAATTGAATCTTCTGTTTTTCGTCATTATTCCCTGTTCTGAAGATCCGGTTGTTCTAGTGTCTGATACTTGCGTGTATGATGATGGACCTAATATATGTTACAATACATCAGTCTAATCAATATGACTTTGCACACATGTATTATGAATATGTTGCAATGCTTTTGTCAATTCAAAAGTTTTTTTTTTGTATACCTGCACTGTTTGATGTCTTTTTCTTTCTGCATATAAAAAAGAAAGCCAATACAGATACAAGAACAACCACGAACACGACCGATACAACAACCGGTACTACAACATTGTTTTTTTTCGAACCACTGGACTTCTTGTCACATAATTTATCCCCACAAATAAGATTCGGGTTTCCATCAGCACTGTAAGTCAATTACCAGTGGTGTTTGATTAGAATATTTAATCACATCAAAGGGTTTTAATAGATTTACGAAGAAAAATATGGTATATGATAAAACATTACTTTAACTTTAGTCCTTTCTTCTGTAGAAGAGCTTGAGGAATAGAGCCATTAAGATTGTTTCCACTTAAATTTCTATGAAGGTAAACACAGAGTTATAAGAACATAAACAATTATGGAATGGAGGAAGCTAACAAAAAAATAATAGTCACAAAAGCGACTCACATGACGAAGAGTGATTTCATGTCAGCAAGAAACTCGGGTACTCCTCCGGTCAAATTGTTATTTGACAAGTCTCTGATTAAACATTATAAACTATAAAATACTATGCTATAAAGATCTTGTTTTTATAACGCTCAGTACCGAAATTAGAGATACTTACAATTCTTTTAGGTTGGTTAGATTCTGAATGCCAGGCGCTATGACCCCCGTTAATTGACTTGATGATAAGTTTCTAAAGACGTATTCATGAAGGCAGTTTACGTAAAAGTGAGAAAAACGTTGTGAGAGAGCTAGCACAATATATAATTAAAAGGCTGATCTTACAAAAAAGTGACTATGGGTGGCACTGAATTATCTGAGCTGTCGCAGTTTAAACCATCCCACAAGAACTCTTTAGGAGCACATGGATCCCCTTGCCAGCTAATCCTACTCAATCCATAAGTATTTTGGATACTCTTGATAGCAAGTACTGGTATAAAATCCTTGTTATATCAATAATCAATCCATGCATGAAAAATTGAAGGGGTTATATAGCGGAAAATTTGTATTGACATACCATCATCTTGGTTTGTTTCCAACAGCGGAAATTCGACCACCGTGTAAATCTCTAAAGCGTTCATGAGAGGAGGAAGAGTAGAATTTGACGTTCTTAATAACTCTACGATGCATTTTCCGTCTTCACATTGTTGCGGGGCCGAGAAGAATATAGTTTCTATGGCAAACTTCTTAGGACTATAGCGTTCGTACGCAGACTTGCCATTCACCAATACATTGAATTCTCGGGTTTCGTTGGCCTGTAAGGTTTTAATCTCGGCAAAGTGGAAGAAGATATAAAATTTGGTCGTGGAACGCCACGTCCAGGTGAAATTCCATGGCGCAAAAGCACTTGTAGGCGTTGAGGCTGAAGCCATCACAACTTGTGGTGGATTATAACCATTAGAAGTGTCTACATTGAGATCGGTAGTTACTTGTGTCCATTCTTTCGCATCAAATTTTGGATACCATAGACGATCATTAACATCATCGGGGTACCTACCAAAAATATTTTAATAATGTGTTAAGAGACTACTATAAATTAAGATGAACATAAAGACGTAATCAAACCAAACTGAATCTTTGTAGTAAGTGGAACGGAACGATAGACAAGTAATTTTTGCCAGTGTTCTAAGAATTAAATGATGACCAATTTAGGAATAGTAAAAATGAAGAGGAAAAAAATGAATAGAATAAAAGAATATAAGTAATATTTGTTCTTTTCCATATTTGATAAGAAATATTTTTGGTCTATAATTTTCTACAAAAAAAGGAACAAGAAGGAATTATATATAATAAATATTACCTATAAATGGTAATTTTTTTAAGTAATGAAAAAAAATAAATATTATTATTTTTCATTCCTTAGTCACCATTCATACCCTAAGATTATTGACGATCATTCTCATAAATCAAGAATCATAAATCAGGAATATGATGGTGATTATCCTCTAAATTATCAAAACTGATGTATTATTTAATTACACTTATCATTTGAATTAAAAAAATTAATATATATGATTTATTTTTATTTTTTAATTAATTAGCAAAGTGAAACTCATTATTTTAAAATTATTTGGATACATATTTAATAATTATAATGTTTAGAAATATATATGTTTAATAATTAAAGTGTTTGGAAACAAGTTTAGTATAGATAATGTTAAGTTCTCATAATTATCGTTAATATTTTTATGCAAAATCATTAATATTCAATAGCAATGTAATAGAACAAATGAACAAAAGTTTTTTTCTAAATTTTTTCTGTTTTAATAGTATTGATGAGTTAAACATTATTATTCTTTGGTTAAATAATTGTTATTCAAAACCTCCGAACTGAAAATTTTCAAACCAAACATAACCATATCCGGTTAGATGAGACCTTTTTTCCATAATCAAAAGAACTCTAAACGAACCAGAAAACCAAAAATTGAACTTGATTGAGTCAGAAGGGCATGATTGATACCGTACGATCTGGCTTGCAGTGCTGAAATAATCCCGAAGGATAAACCGCAGCGAGCCGCTCTGAGTATTGTAAGTAGTGTTCTTTAGTGGTCGTAGCTCTAAGCTAGTAATCAGAGGATTACTTGTCCCTGTCTTCACTAGACAGACCTGGAGAGACTCTGATGTGGTCTTGTGGATGATCTCGTAGAAACTACCATTTGTCCGTCCATTCATATCAATTGTTTGCCAAAGATTTGGACCAAGGTAGAGGTCGAAACTCGGGTAGTTGTCAAGACCATCATAATTACCATATACGAATAGAGCTCTGATAAGATAGTTTGTGCCTCGCATGACGTTCAAGGTATAGCAGTTTCTGGTTCCATTTGGGAAGTACCTAAGTTTCCAGAATGGTTTACCGAAAGACGGCTCCAACTCCTTTTGGATTCTTCCGGTTTTGCCAGTTTTTACAAAACCGTCGTCTGTTGAGTATGTTAATCCGGATTTAACATCGTTGTAAGGAGGCTCGTTAGACGATTGCCCGCAATCCAAACTAATGAATCCTAGTAACAAATATAAGCAAAATGAATCGGAAAAAGTATATAAGAGAAAATTTTCCACAAAAATGTTGTAAAAAGATAATAGAAACGTTCAAACGTGTATGTAATTGTAAATACCGTTTTGAGCCTGAGCTTCAACAAGATGTAAAGGGGAAGAAAAAAAGATGCATATAAACGCACATAACCAAAGTGCTTGAATATGTTTCTCCATTATTCGTCTATGGTACAAAGGAGATAGACATTTACAAAAAGAAAACACAAAATTTTTTGGAGAATTGTTGAAAGCAAATAAGCACGATGTAGTTTATGTAGGTCAACTTATGAGATAAATAAATAAAAAGAGTCAGCTGTCTGCAACCAAAACAATATTAAAATAATAAGATGATTTGATTTCCGTTCTATATAACATTCAAAACTAAACGATCCAAACATTTCTCCTTGATATTCCAGTGCCGTTTAGGTTTTTATTTTTTAACTTGTATTCGGAGGAATGCAATAATAATATATTTTTCTTTTTGAGTATATATCTAAATCGAACATAAGCAAAAACTTGGTTTGGTTCTTGTATTCTCAATATGGTTCGGTCTTTTAGTTTGGGTTTTCGCTTTTTGAGCTTATAAATATAAAAATCATATTGAATAATAGACGGTTTGGTTCGGTTTGATTCCATTTTAGTTTTGATTGGAATGTGAAAGAACATGCTACAACGTGGAAGAGTAACATTACACCATTTTAAAAGACGCAAAGATTGGGAAGATGATCGAGATGGTCCCAAAGGACCGATTTTACAACAAATTTAAATATAAAAAGTAAATTTAGCAACTGGCTTCGCTATTCCAGAAAGGAGACGTGCATGCAACACACAAAACATTCTTATGATTTAAATGGTCGTTGATTTAGACCTTAGCGTTTAGTTTTATTGGATGATTATATGATCTGTCTTTGTTTATGTTTCTTTCTCATTGACGAGGTCATCATCGGACTAGAGTTGAATATAGTTGAAACAGAATGTCAACATTCATCATTTATTTATTTGTTTTGGTTAAGAACATTGCCTTAACGTGGTTGCTTTGACGAACACAAACTTCAAATTAACAATCGAAATGGCAATCTAGCTCTATATCTCTTTCTCACGATTCACAGAGCAAGAAAGCAAAATGGAGTATTTTTCTTTGACCTGAATAATATTATAGGCTAGGCGTGTAACTTTTTGGTAACTCAAAAACAAATTAATCGTGGATGGTGTGTGAAACCCATTTTGGGATAGAGATTTCTAACAAATATGTTATATGAATCTCAAGAACACTCTGTACACATACATCATCATATTATGATCGAGATAAAAGAGGGAAAACGAAGACGAAATAGAGTTGGGTGTTCATAACAAATTAATAAACGAACTTAACCAATTCGTACTTAACCAGTCCAAATTCCGGTTCGATCGACTTCTCCAAATACACGTTATTCTTCGTTGGAGATCTGTTCATCTCGACTACTCTCAACTCTCGTAAGCTCCATTACTGCTTTCACTCCAATTTCAGTTAGTTTCGAAATTTTGATTTTAGGGTTTTGGCTCTGTTTGCTTCGTGAGATAGTGTTGGAAGGTCAAAGGACATGTATTCGAACATACACGGATCTAGATCACAATAAAAATCACATTCATCAATAATAGAAATACATTACACAAAAAAAGAAAGAAAATCAAATGTATTTAAAACAAAAATTCACACAATAGAACAAAGATAAGATGACTTTTGTGCGCAGCCTAGCGAGCATCAGGGGTTTTTCCAATATCAAAGTTCATGCTCACTTCGATAGGTCTCTGTAATCCTGTTTTTATGGGTTTTAAAGCCCAACCCAACCCTTTTTAATAAAAACTCAACTTTTTTTGAGCCCTCTTAATTTTGAGCCCTTTAACATTTATAGAATAGGGCTCAACCCTTTTAAACCCTTTAGACTCATTTTTTTTTCTTTTGAAATTCTGAAAACATAAAATGCTGAAAGTGTTGAATAAATTTAGAGAATTTAGAGAACACCCTTATTCATTAAGGTAATAATAATGTAACTGCATGACATATCTAACAAAAATCAAAAAGAGAGAAAGAGAAGTGATGTCCAAAGAATCTCCAACTTACTACAATAACAAAAATCAAAAAGAGAAAAAGACATTGACAAAGAATGATCATACCAAACACAAAATTATGATGAACATAACTTGAAGAGGACATGGAGACTAAGTAAGAGACCTATGATATTCAAAGAATCTCCAACTTCATCATGTGCTAGAATCTCCAACTCCCGAGCTACTTGCTATCTTTGTAGGATCAGCATCTTCATCATCAAAGAAGCAAGACAATGAGAGAGCCGAGAACTGAAGTGCAGACAAATAATGATATCAACATTCTTGACGATGGTTACAGAGGGCGAAAATAAACGTCTTAAAAATCACTTGATGAATCTAAAACAGCAATGCAAAAGCATGTCACACATACTGAATGCAAAAGAGGAAATAAGCAAATAAAAGCAAGTGACCAATAAAGCACATAGAGGATTCGTGTTGCTTAATAACCAAGGCGTTAGCTGCTTACGATGTCACTAAGATATACTCTGCCTAAGCTTAATACAAACAATCACATTAAACTCAAAAAAAAACCTTAAAACAACAAACGTAAAACGAAACTGTAATATAACAAGCAAAAGCTTGAACATACAAAACTGATTACAAAACCCAGAAGAGAGGAAACATCACCTGCGAGAGGATCTAAGAGATGAAGGGAGGAAAACCCAGAAGCCAAAACGTGCAACTAAGAATCTGAGAGGAGTTTCTTGGTGGGAAAAATGATGTTGATGTGTTCTCAAACTTCTCTTAACCTGCAATATCATGTAAGCAAATAAAACGAGATTAAACCATGCTAGTATTGCCATTAGATTCCAGCTAAGAAGGCAAAAGATTAAACGAGATTAAGCAAATAACGTTGGTTCACACATATTCTCAGAAACAAACCAAGCTTCACACATATTCTCAGAAACGAACCAAGCTTCACTCAAAAACTATAAACCATGTAAAACACAAGAGAAGATTCAGCTTCGTTCAGAGCTTCAAACATACACCAGCAAACAACTTTTCATCAACAATTCAACCCACTTCTAATCGTAAATCAATTCGATGCTTAACACAAGTCAGAACCAACAAAACCAATTTCGTAAAATTATCAACACAAACAACACAATCTAAGCAAAACTCAAAACTCAAAACTCTCTAAGCGTAGCCTAACTTCATTTGTGTTTCTAATCACAAGTCAAATCAACAAACATATAAGAGCTCAAACCCACAACCGAAAAAGCCTAAACAAGTAAAACTGAAGCATCAAAACCCATCAGAACAAGTAGAAGAAACCTTTTGCGGAAGAGATGAAGAGAGGAAACCACGCAGAGAGAAATCCTAAGCGAGAGAGAGAGAGAGAGTGCGTGAGAGGAGATGAGTTTGAGTTCGTGGTGATGAAGGAGATGAGTTTGAGTTCAAAAAATCGGTGGAGAGTAGATTTGGATTCGGCGGAGAAGAAGAAGAAGAAAAAATCGGTGGAGTTTGATTTGCCGTCTTTGACTCTTTGCAAAGAAGAAGAAATTTTAGGGTTGGGCCCTGTTTAAACCCATTTAAGAAATTAAAACCCGAAATAAGCCCTAAAAGTTATTACTTAAAAAACAAGGTTATGGGTTCATAAAAGTTTGAAAGGGTTAGGGCCAACCCATTTACCCAAGTCCATAAAAACAGGATTAGGTCTCTGTGAGTTTTGACTTTTTCCTCCCTTGAGTATTGTATGCCAAGCATTCGTTTAATTCCGTAACAGCTTGAGACAAGGTTGGTCTTCTTGCGGAAGAAGGATTTAGGCACAACATTGCTAGTTCAACTGCTCTCCAAATAGAACCAGAGTCATAATCTCCATAGAGTTTTGGATCTACAATGTTTTTAATGTCTCCTTTTGTAAGCATTAACGCAACCCATTCTGCTATATGTGGTTTCTCACGATTTTGATTGATCACAGGCTGATTTGTGATGATTTCTAATAATACAATTCCGAAGCTATAAACATCACTTTTTTCGTTCAACCAATTTGTTCGATAATATCTGCAAAGTTGTTTCTTTATGCCATTAGAAGAGTAGAGAAATATGGAAAAAAGATAAATAATTGATATACATTAAGCTATGAGTGATGAAAAAGAGAAAATTAATCTTTATATTAATTTAATTTTAAATCAATAAAAAACGATTTTATAGCACTTACTTTGGATCAAGGTAACCAGGAGTTCCAGCAACAGCTGTGGAGACATGAGTTTGTCCTTCTATAGGAAAAGATCTGGAAAGCCCAAAATCGAAAATGTCCATTCAACAAAATATTTGTGGTTTTGACATCTCTATGAACCATTGGTGGTTTGCATCCCTTATGCAAATATTCCAACCCTATGCAACAAATTTCATTTTCAGCAAGGTTTAAGAAAAATTATAAGAAAAAAAAATAGTATATAGAAAACCTTGTGCGGAGTCGACGACTATTTTTAGTCTAGTTTCCCAATTTATAATAGATCCACCCCGTTTTCCTACATTTGAACCAACATATGAGTAATTGAAAAAACCATAAACAAATATGGTCTTTGTAACACCTCATTATAATTACCCAACATATGTTCTCTCAAGTCTCCGTTAGCCATGTACTCGTAAATGAGAGTAAAATTTTCTCCTTCATCACAATATCCGACGAGGCCAACCAAATTTTTGTGGTGAACTCTGAGAAGAAGTTCCACCTAGAAGAGTAGAAGAACCATATCATCAAAGATGACATTTTATTGTTAAACCACACTACTATTTTCTACAAATTTTTAGTATAGTGATAACAAGATTTTTCTCAAGCAATCAATTACTCAAATCCTACTACTCATGTCATTGTAGCATTTGAGGAAATCAATCCATGCAAAGGGGATATTGAACACACTAATGATGCAGTTTCAGGTTTAATCCAAGTGCAAACAAAGATGAAGTGTCTAACAACCTAATGAGTAACAATCAAAAGTAAAGCAAGCTAAAAACAGAGGAAATGCAATAAGAGAGAGATATTAGACT
>KE156226.1:19219-29282 GCA_000411075.1 Sisymbrium irio | reverse complement strand
GGTCTAAAACTCCTCAAATGATGTCATTCTCACCCCATTTTGCTCCAGAACAACTCCAATAGTAGTGATGACTTCTCCATAACCTATCATATGCATATGATCACACAAATGCATCTTAAATACCTAAAATGCAAAGGAAATAGAAGAAAAGATCTTGTAAAACATTGCTTAAAACTATAAAAACTCATGCACATCATATAGAAATTTAGTAAAAGTTACCTCTGCTTTAAATTCTTTATACCCTTGAGAAGATGAGTGTGAGAGCATTTTAACGGCTACTTGTTCAGTGCCATTTACAATTCCATGATAGACCATTCCAAACCCTCCTTTACCAAGGACTCTCTCGAAGTTATTTGTCATCGTTACAAAGTTTGAGTAAGTAAATCTTCTGTTTTTCGTCATTATTGCCGGTGCTGAAGATCCCGCTGTAGCTTCTAATACTTGCGTATGTGATGATGGAACTAATGTTACATATAATACATCAGTCTTATGAGTTAAGAGTTTTTGCACATATGTTGATATCAGTCTAAATTTTTCTTTTTTGTGAATACCTTTATTTGATGTCTTTTTCTTTTTAAATACAAAAAAGAAAGCCAATGCAGATCCAAGAACGACCAGGACGACGACCGATACAACAACCGGCACTACAACACTCTTTTTCTTGGAACCACCGTTTCCGGACTTGTTTACACATAATTCATCCACACAAATAAGATCGGGGTTTCCATCATGACTGTCAGTTACAAGTGTTGTTTACAATAAAACATAAATGGTTTAATATATTCATGAAAAAGTTATATATGAAGATTACTTTAACTTTAGTCCTTTCTTCTGTAGAAGGGCTTGAGGAATAGAGCCATTAAGTTTGTTCCCACTTAAATTTCTGATTAGGTAGAACAGATTTAGTTACATGAGAAATCTGGTCATGGAAGAAACTGATAGACGAAAAAAAATGTACTGTCACAAAAGCAACTTACATGACCAACAGTGATTTCATGCCAGCAAGAAACTCGGGTACTCCGCCGATCAAATTGTTATTTGACAAATCTTTAATTAAACATTTAATTGCATGTAAATTATGAAATATGTTATACATATGTTGTTTTTGTTACGCTCAGCACAGAAGTTCAAGACACTTACAATTCTTTAAGGGTGGTTAGGTTCTGAATGCCAGGCGCGATGATCCCCGTTAATTGACTTGATGATAAGTTTCTAAAGACATATTCATGAACACATATGACAAAATGTTCAGAGATAACAAAAAATAATAATTTAAAGTCCGATCGAACTTACAGAAAAGTGACTATAGGTGGCATTGAATTATCTGAGTTGTCGCAGTTTAAACCATCCCATAAGAACTCTTTCGGGACACATGGATCTCCTTGCCAGTTAAGCCTGCTCAATCCATAAGTGCTTTGGATACTCTTGATAGCAAGAACTGGCATCAGTCCATAAGGATTTACTTACATGAGAAATGTAAGGAAGAGAAAAAATTATATTAACATACCATCATCTCCAGTTCAAAACAAAAACAAAAACATACCATCATCTTGGTTTGTTTCCAATTGCGGAAAATTTATCGCAGTGTACATCTCCAAAGCGTTCATGAGTGGAGGAAGAGTAGATTTTGACGTTCTTAATAATTCTATGATGCATTTTCCTTCGTCACATTTTTGTGGTATGGTGTTGACTATCGTTTCTCTGGCCAACATTTTAGGACTATAGCGTTCATACACAAATTCACCGTTCAACGATACGTTGAATTCTCGGGTTTCGTTGGCCTGTAAAGTTTTAATCTCGGCAAAGTGCATATAGGCATACAATTGGGTGTTAGAACGCAATCCGACCAAGGGGAGACTCCATGGCTCAAAAGCACTTGTAGGCGTTGAAGCTGACGCCATCACAACTTGTGGTAGATTATAATCATTAGAAGAAACGTTTACATTGAGATTGGTGGTTATTTCTGTCCAGTTTTTACCGAAAAAGGGCAACCATGCACGATCATGGACATCATTGGGGTATCTAACAAAGATATTTTAACCATGTGTTAGTGAAAATAAATTTGGATGAACATAAAAGCCGAGTCAAAAGAAACAAAAGAAACTGAACCAGACTCGAAATCTTGTGCAACCGAATCAATTAAAGCAAAAAATTCCAAAAACTAAAGAAAAACACCTAATAAAATGTAAAAGAACTGATAAAATAGTTATGGTTATGGTGATGTAACAGATGGGGACAACTTAATTATTTATTCGTACTATACTTATCCAAAACCGAACCGAACCAAACCAGAATCAAACTGAAAATTTTCACATCAAACAGAACCAAATCCGGTTCTAGTTGGGACCCTTTTCCCATAATCCAAATGATTCAAGCGAACCAGGAAACGAAAAATTGAACTTGATTAAATCAAAAGGACATGATTGATACCGTACGCTGCGGTTTGCAGTGCTGAAATATAACCGGCGGACAAACTGCAGCGAGCCGCTCTGAGTATTGTAAGTATTGTTCTTAAGTGGTCGTAGCTCTATGGTATTAATCATAGGATTGGTTGTTCCTGTCTTAACTAGACAGACCTGGAGAGGCTTAGATATGGTCTTATGGATAATCTCCTTGGTAGGGTCATATGCCAATTCCTTCAAATCAATCGTTTCCCACAGATTTGGACCAAGGTAGAGGTCGAAACTCGGGTACTTGTTAAGACCATCGTAATTACCGTAAACGAATATAGCTTTGATAAGATAGTTCGTGCCTTGCGTGACGTTCAAGGTATAGCAGTTTCTGATTCCATCTGGGAAGTACCTAAGCTTCAAAATTGGTTTACGGAATGTCTCGAACTCCTTTTGGACTTTTCCGGTTTTGCCATTTTGCACAAAATCATTGTCCGTGGAGTATGTTATTCCGGTTAAAGGATCGTTGTAAGGAGGCTCTTTTGGCGATAACCCACAATCCAAGCTTATGAATCCTAGTAACACATATCGGAACAAGTGTAACAATCTTTCGACAAAAGTGTAGTAACGAAATCATGAAAACGTGTATATGTAAGTACCTTCTCGGTCTTGAGCTTCGACGAGATGTAAAAGGGAAGAAAAACTGATGCATATCGACAAACATAACCGAAGTGCTTGAGGATGTTTCTCCATTATTTGTCTATGGTAAAAGGAGATAACCATTTACAAAAAGAAAACACCGAAAGCTTTTGAGTTATCTCCGTGATAATGAAAAACTGTTGAAAGTAAATAAGCGCGGTTTAGTTTTTGGAGGTCAACTTATGTAATATACATAAATAAAAGTCAGCTATCTGTTTGAATTTACATTATTTATGAGAAATTTTGAAATCAACGAACCAATAATTTCCCCTTGATTTTCCAACGTTACGTTTTTAACGTTGTATTCGCACGTATGCACTAATTAAGTCAAATCTAAGCAGAATCTTAGTTTGGTTCTTGTATTCAGTTCGGTATTGGTTCGGCCTGTTATTTAGTTTGTTTTTTTAGTTTTATGAAATAATCAAATAGAATAATACACGGTTTGGTTCGGTTTGAAACGATTTCAGTTTTCCTTGGAATTTGATTTTCTAACAAAATTTCTCTATGCTTAAAAGTTAAAAGAAAAAGAATCCGTATAAACTTCAAAGCTTATATTTTCGTCATATCAGATTTTTTTTTATAAAAAAATTCGGTTTTTGTTAAACTATTTGTTCCAAAAAGAAACCAAATTAAATCTCAATTCTATTTCATTTTTGTTTAATAGATTAGCGCCAGCGGTTAAACAATTAACTGAATTGGTTATCCTGCAAGGCTGCAAGTGAAGAATATGCTTGATTGGCTAAAACGTGGAAAAGTGATCATCTTAGTCCATTTTAACGACACAAAGAGTAGATATTTATATGATCTGTCTCAATTTTTTTTTGTTTCACTGAAAAGAATATGCTGCATTGACTGGCTTCCCTGGTCCACTGGAGATGAGACGTGCGTGCAGCACACAAAACATTCATATAAGATTCAAATTGATGGTCGTTGTCGTGACCTTTGTGTTTAGTTCTATTCCATGATTATTTGGATATCTATCGTTGTTTATGATTCCTTATAATAACTAGATTATCATCGGACTATAATTCAATAGTTGAAACATTATGTCAATATTTATCATTTATTTATTTGCTTTGGGTTAAGAACATTATTGCCGTTATAAAGTGGATGCTTCACGAACCTAAACTTCAAAAAATTAACAATCGAAATCGCAATGCAGCTCTCCTATCTCTTTCTCATTCTGGGATAGAAATTTCTAACAAGTATGTTGTATGGCCCTCTATACACATCATATACATCATATTATGATGGAGAATAAAACGGGAAGAGAATTAGATGAGGAAATCGTCACAAATTAATATAGAAAAATAATTGTCAGTTAGATAAAGTAAACACAGCACATATCTATACAATACTAATGTATACAAATTTACACAAATATATAAATTAAATGGTATCATGTTGTTAACATTACTATTAAACTTTTAATGATTAAAATAATGTTTTAAACGTCAATAAATGCATTGATAATTAGATTTTGACCTGTGTTTTGAAAACATGTAATTATTTTCTAACAAAATTTTATTTTGAAGAATTTATTTATAATTTTATCTGATTTTTTTTTCTTTTTTAATTTCAGATAATATGTATTTATAAAAATAAAAGTTTAAAATGATAACAATTTTACTTTATATAGATATATTACATAATTTATTAATGAGTAAATTTTAACTTTTAGTGAATTATAGTTTTAATTTGTTTCATTTTTGCGTGTTTTATCTTACATATATGAATATGTACTTTAAAGGGTAAAATAAACAATTCAGATTCTAAAACCTGATTAAAAACCGAATCCGAATAGTTATTAGGTTTAATCAAATGTTAGCATTTGTTATTAATCCACACCAAACCTAAGAAAAATCAAACTAAAACCGAACCATATGTTGAAAATATTTAAATAGAATCAATCTTTTAGTATTTTAAATTCTGTAATCCAAATTGATGATGAACCGAACCAGAACGTGTATCTCTAGTAGTGACAATTATTTTTCCATTAATAAAGAAACTCTGTCTCCAAACAGAAACTAAACCACGCCTTCTGTTTCCAGTTGGCATTTAACCAGTCCAAATACCGTTTCGATTGATTACCCATTTCTTGAAGATCTGAATATTTTGGGCCTAAAATGGGCCGAAATATTATTACTCTCACTAAGTAGAGTCAGTAAGTAGAGAAAGCCCACATTTCTGTGTCTTCTCTCTCTCTCACGGCGAAGCAAAGTCATTCGCTTCCATGGACGCCTCTCTGCTCTCCGGGGCTTCGGCCGATACCTTCAACGGCAATGCGGCGGAGCAAATTGCTCCACCGATGCAACCACCAGGCACAGACATGACTGGTATATGCTTCAGGGACCAGCTCTGGATCAATTCGTACCCTCTTGACCGTAACTACGTCTTCGACTACTTCGCTTTATCTCCTTTCTACGATATCACCTGCAACAACGAGATTCTTCGTCGGAGATCCGTTCACCCTCTCGACCACTCTCAACTCTCGTAAGCTCCATTACTGCTTTCACTTACACCTTCAAGTTTTGATCTTTAGGGTTTTGATCTTTAGGGTTTGTTTCGTGGGATAGTGTTGGAAGATCAAAGGAGATGTATTTAGCTTAATTATAGTCAAAAGGTTAAATCTTTTTGGGTTTTTAACACGTTTTTGATCATATGTTTTCGTCTGTGAGCAATGTAGGAAGATGACAGGTTTAGAGTATGTGATCAGTGATGCTACAGAACCAAACCTGTTTGTCTTTCGTAAGCAAAAGAGAGATGGTCCTGAGAAAGTCACACCCATGCTGACTTATTATATCTTGGACGGTACTATATACCAAGCTCCACAGCTTTGTAGTGTCTTTGCAGCTCGAGTTGTAAGTTTCTTCTTCTTTCTCTTTTTAGATTCTTGTGTACAATGAAAGTTGTCTGCTTTTTTTTTAGTTGCTGAATTGTTTTTTGTTATCTTTCTCTTTTCTCATTTTGGATGTTTAAAATCAGAGTCGAGCTGTTTATAATATATCAAAGGCTTTCTCCATTGCTGCATCGAAACTGGAGACCATTAGGCAGGGTAAGGTTCGGTTTCTTACATAAGATTTGATGTGATGTAAATTGTTTCTGCTACTAGGAGGAGTTAGTTTTAAAGTTTATGCTAAACAATTTTTATGAATTCTTATTGAGTACTTGTGTATTTGTTGGTATTTGTTGCACTTGAGATAACTTACTTCATCGATCTTGTGGTTTTATCTATGGTTTCAGTTGATGATAAAAGCAAGAACGAACCTTCTGAGTCAAAGCCTGCTAGTGAGACGGTTGATCTTAAGGAAGTGAAGCGAGTCGATTCCATTCTTAAGTCATTATATAGCAAGGTACATTAGATACTCGGAGGAAATGTATTCTGGCTCTACTTTCTTAATGCCTTTATTCTGATTGTTAGAAGACTTGCTTTTTTTGTTGTGCGTGTGTTGCGTTGTTGTACAGTTACCTCCAGCACCTCCGCCACCACCGTTCCCTGAAGGCTATGTTAGCCAGGAAGCATCAGGAGAAAAGGAAGAAGAGCCTGGAACACAGGGAGGAGAGTCACAACAGCCTCAGATTGATCCTATTATTGATCAAGGTCCTGCCAAAAGAATGAAGTTCTAAACCTTGTCAAGATTGTTTCTTCATCTTCGCATATCATATAAATTAGAATTGTTAGGTACTAGCAAATACTCTTCTATATGTTTCTTATCTTCTCTAATTTGAACTCGTAACAGTCTGTATTGTTCACCTGATTATTCAAAGAAATCAAAACTGACGTTTTCGTACTCGCTTACGTTTGATGCTACACCACAAACACGACCGGTAGTGCTATATGGTGATTCCTGAGTAGATATTTCTACACAAGACCTCTAACACACCTATCCAAGGTACTTATTCTCTGCAGCACCCATACATTGTTTGACATGTCCACCGTCCACTCTAGAATTTGATAATGGCTCATGAGTAAAGTCATTTCTTGATCACTACAACTTCATATTGGTTCCTCATTTTAGATCAAGCAACACTGTTCACAATCGAAACCATGTCAGCAATGGCTCAAACATTGGATGGTTAGGCCACACACAAAATTCCTGTTATGCTTCACTAACTTACACCGAAATTGTGGTTGAAAAGGGAAACTGAAGTTTTAGATACAATATAATCAAACGAGGAACACTAAATTTGTTTCTGGATCTGTTCATGTGACATGATATCTATAAATTTGCATATATGCTCTCATACATATTTTATCTTTGGTAAGCTTATAAATAGAACATACTGTATTTTGATGGATATGATTATCATCTTTTGGTCAATATGATGAATATCATTTAGATATTAGAATTTAGAATATATATTGTTACGAAGCAACAAACCATAAAAGAAAAACACTTATCTTTACACACATGAATATGTATCGCTAAAGTTTTTCCGCTCCTCACCACAACTACCTCATGGTCAACTGCGATGATGGCAGAATGTATTTATTTTGGTATCTATCATGTAGATAATTAAGGAGCTTGACAATTACTATGTGAACTCAAAAGAGAAATGCATCATCAAAACGAACGGCTTATGTTGGTCAATGGTAACTAGATTTGATCTCTTAATTATATTATTGATAAGTCCTCTTCTTGGCCAACTTGTTGCAGTTTACTATACTTCTGTTTCCCCTGCTATAAAACATACACTAACCGTGATAACATTATTCACAAATTCACATCAGAAACCCGCGATGGAAACCAAGTCATCGAAATCCAGCGTCCTCCTATACGTTCTTGTTCTTGCGCTGGTCTTGTCTCCAATACTTCCATGTCAAGCAGTTAGTGTGCATCTAGGAGGTAAGCTAATTAATCTCTGAAATTCCTTATTTTCAATGTCACTTTCTGTTTAGGTTTTTCTTAGGGAGGTATAAATTACGTTTTGATGGAAAGGTGGAGGGCGTAAGCTGATGGCACCGTCACCACCAATTCGCATGTGTCCACAGTGTGTGTGTTGTGCACCGGCTCCACCTGGCTATTGCTGTCCATGTCGCTGTCCCGGTGGTCCCTAAAAATCGTGACTTTGCTATCAGAGGGGATAAGGTGGTTTGATATTTTTGTAATATATGTATGTATGAATAAGTAAACATGGAACTATGTCCTCTTTGTGTTTCTAATAAGAAAACTTTGGATTCCGCTGAGGCGCTGATGAGTTTAAAAGCCTATAAGTTGGTTTTGATGTCCTTGGATATGATGAAGACCACGAACAAAGTTAAAAAAGCCTGATTAATTTAGTTCACAACCATGTTGAAAAATCTTTCAGGGTTTGAAAAAAACTAAGTTAAATGGTTTATTGTCGGCTACATAATGTACTCCAAAACAAAATATCTATTTTCTTAGTAGCTATGGGATCACCTAGTTTTTGGCAGAGAAAAGTCAACTATTTTCTTGTGTAACAAAAAGTCAACTAGTTTCCTGTGTAACAAAAGTCCACTAGTTTCCATGCATGCAACTTTTACTAAAAGATTATTACATATAATTTGATTCAGAATTCTATGGGATAACTAGTTGAATGCAATGTTATCTACAATCGAAAAAGTTGATACTGAGTCATTTGACACGACAACAAGTATTTTAAAGTATTGATAACATACTTCAAGCCCCCAATTACTACGACAGACGAAAAGTATTCAATTAGTATTGTATCCTTTGAATTCAAACATAAAATAAATATGTGATGGAAGTCTTCAGATTTTCAAGCGTTGTAAAAGTTCCATTCACGCACAGAATGTTTAGATACATGCATTATCTTATCTGCAACAAAAGAAAATACAATTTATAATACCAGATTCAAACAACAAAAAAAGTTAAACTCATAGCTAGCTAGGATTAAAGTAATATGTTTGTTCATCAATTCGTATAATCTTTATAATCCATCACTATTCTCTATATACATAGTTACATAAAAGCTCGTATGAAACAAAAGCAAGAGTTAAAAAGAACTCATTGTGGCAAACGGCTCCCTGAAGAAAATCATTTTAATATTTTCATCACATCCATAGTTTTATATCAAACATTTTTCCTTGCATGTAATACAGGTAAGTATGTATACGTACTTGAACTTAATTAATCAATTAACTTATGAATGATCATTTTTTTTTCTTCTCGAAATGGTAGAAGTTCATGCTACTAGAGGTTTCATTAAGACAAGAGCAATAAACTAACAAACCTAACCACAAAACATCCACGACCAGTCACGTTTATTTCCTTAGTAGACATGTTGCCGCTGCTGTTAAACTAAAGATCAAATAATGTCTTCGTGAACCTAATTAAGTTTGTCAATCTTCTATATCAATAAAATGTTGTACATCCGTATATGTATTGACGACCAATAAATGCTACCATAGACGCTTAAATAATTATTCTTTTTTTTTTCTTTGGCTTCAAAATACCGTACATAACTAATCAGCTGGCGCAAAGAAGTTAGAGTTTACTCGTAATCACTGCGGAACCAGCACATCGACATAATCAAACTGTGTTTCTCGGGATCTTGCTCCTTTAGCGAGGTGGTCTGCCCGGACATTAGCTAATCTTGGGATATACGATATCGTAAAATCTGCAAATAGGTCTCTTATCTCTTGGAACTCTTCAAGTTCAGTTCCCAAAGATGGCCATTCCTCCTCTCCGTTAATAATTTGAAGTAGTTGAACACAATCAGTTTCGAAGTGAACCAATAAACATTCCTGTTGGACCATCTTCTTCATCGCCCATGTCAAACTTTCCAATTCTGCGTGTAATGGTGATCTATTGTTTGGCCGTGCGCATAGACCAATGTCTAAAATCGCGTCTGCCTGAATTTTCACAAAACCAAACCCAACCATTCCCGCAGTATGTGTCCATGAAGTAATTTAGCTGACCATACGTTGGCTTTACTGTTTAGCCGATCTTGAATAAGGGAGAAAACCTGTTTTTTCGATCCACAAATCT
>KE156225.1:24406-42989 GCA_000411075.1 Sisymbrium irio | reverse complement strand
TTTTAGCTCTCAAAACCCTTATTTTCCCGGCTCGGCTTCGTCCCAATAAACGAGCCGACCTAGATTTGTCTTGTACTTTGTCTTCTTCCTTAAGATCAATAAAATCCTTCATTCAATCTCTAGCCCCCACAAACCTTAATCTCAAATATAAACTTTGTGAGGCTTCGGTTCAACAGTTACTTTGGGCCTTATCTCTTACACTCCCCCTCAAAGTTGGCGGGGATGATTCAAACACGCTAAGTTTGGCCCTCAGCTCCAAGAATGGTCGTCTCAGCAATGGTTTGGTAAACAAGTCTACCAGCTGTTTAGCTGCAGGAATGTGTTTTGTTTCGATCAGAGCAAGCGCTACCTGCTCCCTTATGTAGTGGTAGTCAATGTCAAAATGTTTAGAACTATTGTGGAGAGCAGGATTTGCAGACATATAGACTGTCGAGAGATTGTCATACTGAATCATAGTAGACTGATGTTGAGCTATGCCAATGTCTCGTAGCAGTGCAGACAGCCATGTTATTTCTCTGGCTACTGTACTTAGCTCTCTGTATTGGGCCTTTGTTGACGAGCTAGACATAGTTGGCTGCCTCTTTGCAGAGCATGAGATCAATTTGGAGCCCAAGAGAACACAGAACCCTGTAGTCGACCGTCTAGTTTCTTTGCATCCTGCCCAATCACTATCACATAACAAGGAGAGAACCAGAGTGGACTGTTTCTTGATTGGTAAACCAAAGTGTAGAGGGCCCTTGACATACCTGAGAATTCTTTTGAGAAGTCTAAAGTCTGCAATGGTAGGTGAGTGCATACGCTGACATATAAAGTTCACTGCAAATTGTATATCTGGCCGAGTGATTATCAGATATTGAAGTTTGCCAGCCAAGCTTCGGAAGTACGTTGGCTCTGAGAAGCTCTCTGATCTCAGGTTTTCCAGTTGAGCAGGAAGTGTGGTTGGCATTGGGTTACAATCCTCCATGCCGGCTTGAAACAAGATATCTTGAGCGTACGCTGCTTGATGCAGAAACAAACCAGTGTCATCAGTATCTATTTGAATGCCTATAAAGTATTTCGGCTTGCCCAAATCTTTCATAGAGAATCTGCTGTTGAGAGCTTCTAGGAGTTGTTGCAGAAGATCTGAGTTGTTCCCTGTCAGTAAGATGTCATCAACATAGACCAGGAGTATTAGAGTCCGGTTATTCTCATGATAAAAAAACAGAGATGGATCCGAGATGCTGCAGCGAAACCTAAATTCAAGCAGAAAAGCACTAAAGGTATCAAACCAAGTTGGAGCTTGTTTTATACCATAGAGAGCTTTGGTGAGACGACATACATGAGTAGGTTTTGTTTGATCTACAAAACCTGTGGGTTGATACATGTACACCGGCTCCTGCAATTCACCATGAAGAAAAGCATTTGAAACATCTAGTTGCTTCAGAGGCCATTCCTTTTCCGTGGCAACATCGAGAACCATCCGGATTGTAGCTGTTCTGACCACTGGACTGAAGGTCTCTAGATAGTCAATTCCTTCTTCTTGATCAAACCCTTTTGCCACAAGACGTGCCTTTAGATTATCAACTGTTCCATCTGGATTTAGTTTTGTTTTAAATACCACTTGGAGTGCAGTATGTTCATGTCATCTGTAGGAGTTCTTCCAGGACTGAGTTACTCCAACCTGGATGTTTCATTGCAGAGACAATGCTCTTTGGCTCTTCCGTTGAATATCGAGATGTAAGAAGAGCATATCTTGGGTTGGGCTTATGGATACCAGCTTTTCCTCTGGTTGTCATGGTATGTGTGTTTTGAACTTGATCATCACCCTCACCAATTTGTTCTGCAACCGCCTCTTCTTCTTCTTCTCCTTCATCACCATTGTTGACCGGGTCCTGATCGTCATTAATGATAGCATGTATGTCTTGGTGCAGAGGCGGACCATTCTTAGGAAAAAATTGTTGAGTGTCGGGTTTGGACAGCAACTGTGGTCCTGAGATCTCTTCTTCCGGAATCGGAGAAGGCTGATCATCCTGCCAAGCTTTGAGTAGAGGCGTCTAATACGTTGGCACTAGTGATCGATATTTGTCTTTGAAGGGAAAGAGATCCTCGTCAAATACAACATGTCTTGATATGTACACCTTCCCGGTTGGTGGAACCAAGCACCTGTAGCCTTTGTATTTGGTGTTATACCCCAGAAAGACACACTGTAGCGATTTTGGCTCAAACTTGTGTTGTGTCTGAGCACGCAAGCAAGGGTAACAGGCAGAACCGAAAACTCTGAGAGCTGAGTAGTCAGGCTTTATCTTGAACAGAGCCTCATGTGGACTCATGTTTCCCAAGGTGATGATGGAATCTGATTGATTAGATAGTTTGCCGTGAAAAAAGGCTTCTACCCAGTAGTGCAGAGGAGTTTGACTGTGGAATATCATTGAGAGACCTAACTCCACGAGATTCTTGTGTTTTCTCTCTGATACTCCATTCTGCTCTGGAGTATAGGGACACAAGACTCTGTGATGTATCCCTTGTTCACAATGATGTTTTTGAAACTTCTGATTAATGAACTCGCCACCACCATCACTCTGAAACACTTTTATTTTAGCAGATAATTGATTCTCCACCAGTTTTTGAAAGTTGATAAAGACTTCAGTAAACTCAGACTTGGCTCGAAGTGGATAGAACCAAGAATAACGAGAGTAATCATCCACAAAGACCACATAATATTTAAAACTCTGGTTTGATACAACTGGAGAGGGCCCCCATATATCACAATGCACACGATCTAGGGGATGGAAAGTACGAGAAGACAAACTACAAAACTGTAATCTAGATGATTTCCCCATCTGGCAAGGCTCACAAATAGAGGAAGATCTGCTCTTATTGACTTGTATTTCCTTGCAGGTTTGAAGTTGCTGAACAATTTTGAAGTTTGTGTGGCCAAGTCTGTGATGCCAAATGTCTTTGGTGGCTGCACACTGTCTATTTGAGAAGAAGGCAACAAACTCTTGACTGTCCAGCCTGTAGAGCCCTTTACTGCGTGGACCCTTTGCTACCACCTTCTGAGTGGTTATATCAATCACACACACCTTGTTAGCATCAAAATATACCCCACATGGGTAATCATCACACAGTTTGGATACTAACAACAGAGATTTCTGAATTGCAGGGCAAACAAGAACTTCATTCAATGGAAGCGTACCTTGAGAGGAAGAAATGGTAGTAGACCCTACATGAGTTATAGGAAGATAAGCACAATCCCCAACTAGCACTGCGTCATTACCTTGATAAGGCGTAGTCGTTTGAAGATCATTGGTAGAGGAGGTGACGTGAGCTGAGGCTGCAGAGTCATGATACCACTCTTTGCCTGTCTCATCGGACACTCGGAGTGTTGAGAAAGCTTGTATCTATGTCTGATAGTTGTTGTCAAAACGATTATAGCATTTGATGGCTGTATGCCCTGAGCGCCCACATATTTGCCACACCATTTTTTGACCCATGGGTTGAGAACTTGATTNCGAAGTGGATAGAACCAAGAATAACGAGAGTAATCATCCACAAAGACCACATAATATTTAAAACTCTGGTTTGATACAACTGGAGAGGGCCCCCATATATCACAATGCACACGATCTAGGGGATGGAAAGTACGAGAAGACAAACTACAAAACTGTAATCTAGATGATTTCCCCATCTGGCAAGGCTCACAAATAGAGGAAGATCTGCTCTTATTGACTTGTATTTCCTTGCAGGTTTGAAGTTGCTGAACAATTTTGAAGTTTGTGTGGCCAAGTCTGTGATGCCAAATGTCTTTGGTGGCTGCACACTGTCTATTTGAGAAGAAGGCAACAAACTCTTGACTGTCCAGCCTGTAGAGCCCTTTACTGCGTGGACCCTTTGCTACCACCTTCTGAGTGGTTATATCAATCACACACACCTTGTTAGCATCAAAATATACCCCACATGGGTAATCATCACACAGTTTGGATACTAACAACAGAGATTTCTGAATTGCAGGGCAAACAAGAACTTCATTCAATGGAAGCGTACCTTGAGAGGAAGAAATGGTAGTAGACCCTACATGAGTTATAGGAAGATAAGCACAATCCCCAACTAGCACTGCGTCATTACCTTGATAAGGCGTAGTCGTTTGAAGATCATTGGTAGAGGAGGTGACGTGAGCTGAGGCTGCAGAGTCATGATACCACTCTTTGCCTGTCTCATCGGACACTCGGAGTGTTGAGAAAGCTTGTATCTATGTCTGATAGTTGTTGTCAAAACGATTATAGCATTTGATGGCTGTATGCCCTGAGCGCCCACATATTTGCCACACCATTTTTTGACCCATGGGTTGAGAACTTGATTGATGTTAAGCAAAGCCCCTGCCACGAGTTGAGTAACCTCCTCTGCCTCTCTGCTGACCCATGCGACCTCTGCCTCTGTGATTTTGGACGTAAAACAGAGCATTAGCAGGAGATCTCTCAGTATTAAACGCGAGGTGAGGAGTAACAGATGTAGAATCCTCACATGTCTGCAGTTTGTTGTCGAAACCTTCAACCTCCGACACCACGTCGTTAAAGTTTGGAGGTGGAAACTTGCTTAGTGAGCTCTGAATCACCGTGGAGATGGGATCATATTCCCTGACAAAACCATTTAGGAACCCAAAAATCTTCATAGACTCATCAACTGGTTTTCCAATAGCACTGAGAAAGTCGCAAAGAGTCTTAAACTCTCTGCAGTACACAGACAAGGTTTTGTCTTTCTTGGTGAGGAGCTGAAGGTTGCGACGAAGAGCATATTCCCGAGCAACACTGCTCTTGTTGAAGTTCTCCGTCAGAGAAAGCCAAATCTGACGAGATGTAGCGATGTTGTGGACATGACCAAGTACTTCTACCGACAGAGTACCAAATAACCAAGATCTGACAAGTTGATCTGAGCAGAACCAAGCTTCATAACGAGGGTTGGGAACCACTGTAGTGACGTCTCCATGGACTACCTCGACCATCTGAGAAGGAGCAACGATGGCACCATTGACGAAGCCTATAAGCTTCTGACTGGACAACAATGACTCAACTTGAGTCTTCCACAGCAAGTAATTGCCATCATTAAGTTTAAGAGTAACCGAACTGCTGACGTGAACATTATCTGGAAAAGGATATTAAGTCGCCATTGATTCACCTGTTAAGGTTGAATGGCTCTGATACCATGAACGTTTGTGAAGAAGATGAATAAAGCAACACTCTTTTTGATATTATTCAGCTTAACGTTTTACACAGATTACAATCAGTTAAATAGCTAAAGGAGAAGGATCTAGAAATGTAAGGTGATAAGATCCAGCTGGTCAAGCTGAGTCATCATCACCAGCCTGTAAAGGTCCGAATTTGTTATGAATAGAGACAATCTCCTTTGCCGTACTAACGTCTTTCTTTGTTGCAGGTACAGAAGCTGAAGACGCGTTGGTTGCGTTGGTCTTCTTCGGAATGGGTTTCATGTTGGGCTTGTTACTTTGGGTGGATTTCATGTTGGGCTTGTTACTTTGGGCCTTATCTCTTACATTCTTAGCTCACATTCGAGCTTCTTTTTCTTCACCACCAAACTTTTCTTATGTTTCTTAAAAGATCTCTAACCATGTTCGGATTATAAACCGAGGAGATGTAACTCATTGCCTATAAATAATCAACTAACCTGTAATTCGAACAATTCAATTAGAAACCAAATAAACACTTTTTAGTATCGAACTGGATTTCCTAAGACAAGCCAAAAAAAAATCGCATCTCGAGTGCTCTAAATCTTTAAACCATTGATCGCTTATAAAAATTAGAATCCAAAATCATTCGGCTTAAAATACGGAGAGATGTTGGGATGAAACCATTAAAGCTAAAAACAAACATTTTATGTTGAGCAAAATCGGCGAATCACAACTTGGAGTTTTACTCTTTGATATCATGATTCATGATACTCTTAATTAAAACACGGCATATAGTCCTTTAATATGTTCAGTTAAACGAAGCATTTGTTTATTAGCGATTTAACCCTGTTAACACACTTCACTTTTTGCTGGTCTTTAATTAATTTCTATTTTGATATGTATCCTATTCAAAATAATCTGATAATGCCACTGCCAAAATGGTTTATTACATTCTCAAGTTTATGTTATTAGACTTTCGTTTTTGGTTTGATTTAGCTTTTGTGAAAAACTATACATGTATATAATATGTATTTATTTTGTTTGATTTTAGCGGTGAACCATATTTTTAGAAACTTAACTCTAATCCGACCAGAAGTTTATTTATCTAAATTTTTTTGTGTGTACGCCATAAATAGATCATTTACTAAATAACGAAAAACTGTTTTAAACACACAAAATTATAAATATTACATGTATTTTTCTTACTGAAGGTTTACTATAAATATCACATGTTGATCTCTCTCTTTTTGTCAAACCACATGTTAATCTCTTTATCACTCCAAAAACCCTTCAATCCATAACATGAGTTGTTTAAGAGTTTTTTCTGTTATTTATGGTTATATGTTTTGAGTTAAATGAAGCTTTTAATTGTAAAAAAAAAAAAACCATATAGTATTTTATAATCAACTTGTTCCAGGTAAAATTCTGGATATCGATTGCCTCGGCTACCGCATCGGTGTAAAATCTTACAAATTAAGTTTCAATGAAACTCCATATATCATCGATTTCAGAGATAATATGTGGCCAGATAGTACAAGATGGAGTTGCATTCTTAGACAAGGGTCTAAGCGTCAGTTTTTTTTTGAACTCCAAGCATACAAGACAAATTATCAGCGGTGTGCTCAACTGCGTTCATGGATTGCAAAAGAAGATGGAATTTGGTTTACAAAAAGATATTGGGATCCGCCAGGGTGGGTACTTGCTTGGAAGAAGGATTGATGAAGCGTATTCTCTCTTGAGTCTTGTCCAAAGAGAAAGAAGATGGGATTATGCCCAAACAGATGGACTTATGAGACTATTGTCTATTTTCTAAAATTAACTAATATCTATCATATATTTGATAAATAAATAATCTTTATAAATTAATAAAATACTCCGAATTCAAAAATCGAATTAGTGTAAAAATTTTAAAAATTTGATAAAATGATAAAACAATATATTTTTAAAAAATCTATATAAATATATGATCATAAAATATTACAAATTAATAATTAGATATATTTATGTATATATATGTAAGATAATATACTAATATATGACTATAATAATTTATTTTTTACTTAAAATTAAAATTTTGTTAATGTTTTTACTCTAATTTTATTTATTGTATAGAAAATTCTTATTAGTATTTATCTTTTAGTTCTAAATCCAAAACTTATAAAGAGTTTTAGACATGTTAATTTATTTTATACTTCTAATGCTTTCAAATGTATTATAATATTATTTTAATTTTATTTTGATGAACTATAGTTATTATTTTGTATACATGTTAAATTTATAAACATACAACATTTTCACATGAATATTCAATGTATAATTAAAATCTATTTTAGTATGATAAGTATTTTTACTTTTATAAGTTTGTATATATTATTTTATTTAAAAAATCATTTAAATGTAATATAAAAACATCTTTTAAGAAAATATTATGTATTAAAAATATTCTTTCTATAAATTAATATTTATTAAATTATTTATTAACTAACAACTTTAGAAATTAATCAATTTTTAAAATCCAAATTTTATTAATTTGTAGAGATTTTAGTGTACACTAGTTTTTTTTGTTGCATCTTACACAATAAATTAAGCCCTAAAAGCCAAGTCATTAGTCTCAATTGAAAGAATATCTGATTGTGTTATCGAAAATGAGCTTTAAGAGTTTCAAACTTTTAGCTATTGGAGATGTCTTGGGAAAACTATGTTAATACTAATTTTTATTTAGAAGTATAAAAGTAAAATAAAAGAATCTATATTATTAATTGAGGATACATTTTTGAAAATAACATTCCTGTGATTTACAATGTGTGCAATTTTATTTTAGCAGTTTTTTATATTTTTCATTAAGGTTACTTTTGGCATAACTTAAAACGAATTAAATTTATTTAATTAATTAAAAAGAAAATAAAAATAATAGGTCTCACCATATAAATTAATTGAAAAACGAAAACAAAAATATAATTATTAGTGGGGACTACTTTCTTTACTAATAAAAAAATGAAAATTAAAAAATAAAATCACTTAATTATGAATTAAATAATTAAGAAAAAATCCAATCATTTTTAATAAACCATAAAATCAATTTTTCTAAGTATAATAAATGTAACTAACAAACAAATTCAATTATTTTTAATAAACCATAAAATAATTTTTGGTAAACATTCACAAAACATAAATAAATATAGTTTTTACATATTTGAAATAAACATAATAAAAATTTTGAATAAAAAAATTTAATCTTGATATTGATAAAATTTCAATTTATTAAATGTAAATTATGAACATTAATTTTTTCGAAAAAATAAAATTAGATCAATTATTTTTTAACATGAAAAATGAAAAAACTAAAACATTCAATATATACATATATATTACTCAATTATATAGTAAAATAAGAATTAGATCGAGATTATTTTTTAACATGAAAATTTTAAAAGCTAAAACAGTTTTTTTAGTAAAATAGGTTAGTATCATTGTATAGTAAAATAGGTTAGTATCATTGTTTTTATAACTACATATTTTTTTAATATTTTTTTCGTTAAAATATGTAAATTATTTCTATTAACTCATCTATTTTAATCATAAAATAAAATCATTTATAAAAGATAAATTAAAATTATCATTATATTATAACATTCAAAATTTTGTAATTATAATAATATAAATAATTTTAACTATAGTAATACTAACAAAGAAGTAAATTTAATATATCGATTAATTTTAATTTATAAAAAAATATGTTAGATCAACAAAACTAAATTAGAAACATAGTTATTTATTATTATTTATAAATGAACAATTAATAAATTAAAATAGAAAAATTATCCCGTACGCCGACGCACACGTACGAATCTCGTTGAAGATTGAAATTAAATACTTTCATTTCTATAATAGACAAAAGAATTACAGTTCCAATTGTATATACATTATATAGTTTTTGACAACTTAATTGGGTCAATTTTTTCGGGTATACCCCAAATTGAGTATATGACAAAATTAATCATTAAAGTTAATAAAATTACAGTTGACTCTTTATAACAAAAAAAAATCGGAAATGACTGATGTAACAGTTGGAAGTCTACGACTGTAATTTTTATCTTATGAAGTTTAACTAGTAAACTTACAAAAAACGTCTACACCTAAATAATATTTTAAAGTTTAATTATAAAATTAAGGAAAATAATTTGATAATTTTTTTTAATATATAATCAAATAGATGATTTGCATCCATATAAAATTAAATTTCACTCAAATTAATAAATTTTAAATAACAAATGTTGATTAGGCAAGAAATAATTGTTTTAACCTTTGGAAATTTACGAAAGTAATGTTCCTTGTAGACGCCTGGTGAAGTCTAATTAGTAAACTCACAAAGAAATATACACCTTAATAATTAATAATAAAATTAGGGAAAATCATTTTGATGAAAGAAATTTTAATATTGAATCAAATAGATGATTTATATCCATATAAAATTAAATTTCACTCAAATTATTAAATTTCAAATAATAAATGTTGATTACGAAATAAATAATTGATTTTAGAGTTTGTTGGGTAGACTTAATTCGAAGTATGCCCGTTAGACTTAAGGTTGTAATATAAAAATATAATTTTGTCGTAAAATTTTAACCTTACCAATATTTTAAACTAACCGATTTCTCTCATATTAAACTAGCCAACGTTTTAACTTTATCAATATTTTAACTTAACCACGAAATTTGACATACATACCGATTCCCAAATTTAATCCAACCGGATAACTTGACCCTTATATATTGTGATTCAATTGATGTAAAACTCTAGTTTTTATGNCTCTCTCTCTCTCTCTCTCTCTCTCTCTCTCTCTCTCTCCCTCTATCTCTCTCTCTCTCCCTTTCTCTCTCTTCACTACTCTGATTTGTGGTCTCCCCCGTATCTCCTTAACTCTCTGCATTTGGTAAACCTCCGATTTCCCCTCATCTTCGTGGTTTGCGTTTGAAGTTTGGGTGTAGATGTGTTACATCTCGTTTCTAACATATTTATTATGTTCTTATTTTGTGTTACAGATTGTTTTCTGTATTCGAAGCTTACAGATAACAGATAAGTTATTCCAATTTGCCTTCCTGCGGTTTTATGAATATTTGTTAAGAAATATACATTTGGTAAACCTCCGATATCCCCTCATCTTTGTGGTTTGCGTTTGAAGTTTGGGTATAGATGTGTTACATCTCGTTTCTAACATATTTATTATGTTCTTATTTTGTGTTACAGATTGTTTTCTGTANTAGATGTGTTACATCTCGTTTCTAACATATTTATTATGTTCTTATTTTGTGTTACAGATTGTTTTCTGTATTCGAAGCTTACAGATAACAGATAAGTTATTCCAATTTGCCTTCCTGCGGTTTTATGAATATTTGTTAAGAAATATACATTTGGTAAACCTCCGATATCCCCTCATCTTTGTGGTTTGCGTTTGAAGTTTGGGTATAGATGTGTTACATCTCGTTTCTAACATATTTATTATGTTCTTATTTTGTGTTACAGATTGTTTTCTGTATTCGAAGCTTACAGATAACAGATAAGTTATTCCAATTTGCCTTCCTGCGGTTTTATGAATACTTGTTAAGAAATATATATTTACTCATTAATGATCCTTTTTTGTTAACACATAGTTATGGGCCGATACAACTATAGTCAACCATCTAGCAGTTTCATGTCTTTGTGGAGTGCTGGTGGAGCGGAAGTGAATTCTACGCGTGGTTGGGTGCAAATTGGAATACATGAGAAATGTTTCTGCGGTGCGGTAGCTGTTACTAAATCATCAACCTCAACTAAGTATCCGGGTAGACTGTTCTTTGGATGCAAGAAACATAATGTAAATCACTATGTTGGAATGTTGGAAAACAAATTGTAAGTATAAACATGTTTTCATATTATTTTACGTTTGTATAGGATCATATTATCAAGTGGTGTGACGAGGCTATGATTGAGGAATTTCAAGCTATTAGATCTTCCCTTCAAGATCAGAGGAACTCAATCATTGTCCGAACATGGTCCCATTGAATCTGTGATATGTTGTGGGTCAATATCATCAATTATTCCAACCCGTTCTAAAAAAGTCTCCCAATATATTTTGGAGTGCAATTTCTACGGTGAGCTACTTGGTATGTCAGAGAACATGTATAAACATTCAAATATTTGATGACATAAAATATGTTTGGTTCATTCTTAACAGCCGCTATAATCATCCATGTGCATCCATTTACAGTATATTTTTCCACAAACCAACTTCGTATAGACTTCCACCTATGAAAGAGAATTTTAACATAACATCAATCAAACGCACCTCTGATATAACCACAGTTTTGTTAGGAAATCACTGTCTTACCCACAATTGATCGACCCAAGGATTATTGAGTCCTCCTTGAAGAGAACCATAATATTATTTAGCATCTTCAGCATCTAAATATAGATCATCTCCATCGTCTTCTTCATCTTTCACTCTTCCAAATTTATTGTAATCGATATACGTGTCATCACCATCCACGTTCCCATAAACATATTCGAAATAATTCGGTTTAACAACGTCCTCTTCTGGTACTTGATGACCACCATTGTCCTCCGGTAGGTCCCCACCTTATTCAACACCCTTCTCGTTCTCTTCATTCACCTCCTTCTCTTCCTTCTCTTCCGTATCTTCCTGATGTGTGTTTAAATGGAAATCAAATTCTACCATGCTTCAAGGTGAGACACAAAGCCTGACATCATTCATCCTACTAAACTCGATGAAGTTCAAATTGTCTATCATTGGTGACAAACATAGGCAGGGTATCTTGGGCCATTTGCTGAAACATCATAGCTGGTAACTGATATGATAACGGATATGATAACTCCACACAGTCGGTTTTCTTAGCCATCTGAACAAGATCATAGTATATGCAACCACTTAACCAAAAAAAAATTCTCCCTCATTTACGTATATCAACTTCAAAATGCCAAGACCCCATCCTCATCATTCATTCGCCATAAACCACGGGTATTTGCGCCATTCCATACTTGTAAATATAAAAATTCACAAAACGTTACTTTAAGACTTCGCATATTATCTTAAAATGAATTACAAGATATACAGACTTCTCAACGAAGTCTGCCAAGTAGGCATACAATGACGTCTTATATGTATTATCTAGCTGTCTTGTTTAATACAAACTTAGATTTCTCCATCTGTGTATTATTTAATCATGTCAAAATCAGTCAGAGGAAAGTAGATTAATAATTTGCTTAAAAGGCATTAACAAGAAATACAGACTTCCAAACGAAGTCTGTCAAGTAGACATACAATGAAGTCTACCAGAAAATGGAGAGCTCAATTTTTGCAATTACAATTTAACAAAGGCAAGAATTCAAACAAAGTCTACTACCATAGTCGACTTTGTTCTGGGTCTTCCTTTGTTAAATTGTTGGTCAGTTTTGCAACTAAAACCAATTTTGAAAAGTATACTTCATAATGAAGTCTACCTGTAAACTTTAGTTGCAGACTGATATGGTTAGTTTTGCAATTGATCAAAACATTGACTATAACGTAGACTTCATCTTGGCCGTAGACTTCTCCAAGAAGTCTACACAAGGAAATAGACTTTACCAAGAAGTCTACTAGAGGTAGTAGACTTCGTACCAGTTAGTTTTGCAGTTGACCAACTTTGACTTTTAGTAGATTTTGTTGTCTGTCTAATATGTTGAATTTTAGGGTTGACAACAAATTTAGAGAAGACTTCAGACGATGTATACTAGTTAGTTTATTTAATTCTTCTGCCAGTCAATGTTTTATTATTTTGATCAACCCCAAAACTAACCACGTTAGACGAAGTCTATTCAAATCACAGTATGAAGTCTACTACCAGTCAGACTTCAGATCAGGTTTACATAAGAAAATCAAGATTTCGATCACTTGCAAAACTAACCACTAGAAGACTGTAAATGAAGTCCTCGCATGGTACATTAGTCGACAGTCTACTCTCAGTTTTTTTTTTCAAAAGGAACTTCACATATTACTTTAGAAGTCTACAGCCAAAAAATCGAGATAATTTTCAATTACAAAACCAGCCAAAAGTAGCCAAAAAATCGAGATAATTTTCAATTGAAAAACCAGCCAAAAGTATATCAACTGGTAGGCTATGTTTGGAGTATATTTCATTTGAAGTCTACTTTCGTGGAACATATTTGAAATTAATAAAAATCTACAGAAATTTACCTTACGAGTGGTTGTTTGGCTTCGTTAAGCACCCATAACGTCAACTAAAAGCACCATAGAATAAGCTCAGCTGGTATGTACGGAAGAGTCACCACATATCGTAAGATGAAAGCATTTGAAATTTTGAGAATGAAAAATATGGAGTTTTAGGGATTATAATAAAAAGGAAATGGAAGAAAATGATGTTGTGAGGGCATTGTATGTGATTTAATCTCAAAAATTCAGGTAGTTGAAGCATTAACAGCTTAAAAATTGATGATAGTGACACTTATGTAAATAAATAAAGGAGATGAGGATGTGAATGTAATTAATAATTTCGAAAAAATATCTTTAATTATAAAGAAATGGCTTTTTGTGATTAATCAATTGACATAATGGTGGAAATCGGAGAAAATAACATTTGTTGGAATAAAAAAAATCGGTGGTTTCATTTATAATGGACAAATTTGAAGGGTTTATTTTTGTAAATCCCCTTATCCAGTTCCCTCAAAAATCAAAACTCAACTAGAAGAAACAGATAATTCATCGTCTGAATCAGAAACATTAACGTTTTCCCTCCTTTTCTCAAAAACCGATCTAAATTCAGAACAATCTATGTGATATTAAACTTAGTATTAGGATCCAACTCTACTCCCTTACCAATGCATTCCCATAAAATCTTTTTCTACTTATCCTTGTCTTTCTCCTCGCACAAACCAGAGATAACAGTCCAATAAGTTCATCGATTTGGCATAACCCCATCTTCTTTCATTTTGGATAAGAGAGTCCACGCTTCATCCAGCCTTCCTGCACACACGAGTCCCTTAATTGCTACTGTATATGACACAAAATCTAATTCATGTTTGTCCAAGATGCATCGCTTAAACAAACAACGGATCTCATTATTGTATTTGCCAAGCTTTACAAGACTGACGATTATCGCAGCATTAAAATGAGAATCGAGGCGGATGTTTTTCCTCGCTATAATTTGGTTGTACATATTAACGGCCTCGCGAGGTGCTTTTACTCGACAAAGCTCTGTGAGAAATCCAGTGTATGTATAACAAATCTAAAGCTAAATCTTCGTTAGACATGTTCCGGAATACTTTCAGCGCGGCCGTGGTGTCTACATATTCACCTTACAGAGATAGTTTATGAGCGAGTTTCCCATAACCAGATCTAACTCTGATTCAGTACCTCCCTAGACAAACATAAACTAGAGAGTATTGAAGCAAAAATATACTGATCCGCCACAAGTTTCCTTTTTTCAAAGAATTAAGAAAAACGCTAAGAGCTTCACCGAATCTTCAGAGATTGTGAATGTGTGTATCATCACATTGCAAAGAACAATATCTGGAGCTAAACCTTTAGATTTCACTATACTTAGCACACTAAACGCTACGTCAACTATTCAAAATTCAATGATTCTAAAATTAAACGTATTTCTAAGAAAGACAAAGAAAAAAGAGATTTAAACAATGAGCTCTTCTGTTTCTTCCCACAGACCTAAAGAAATGTTAGACTAATTTTTTTTCTAGAATGATTCACTTTTGAGAGGTTAGAATGATTCAATGTTGGGAAGCTAGAAACATTACAAAAGGGTGGTTTGTTCATGTGCTCTTTCTGCTTGATCAAAAGGTACAATCAAATTTATTTTACCATTATTAACAATATAAAATTTAATAAACAATCTTTATTTTGTTATTTTTACAAGTAAAAAATAGGGAGATTTACAAAAATAAACTTTGGATCTTACACTTATACATGTTTACACTTTGTAAAAATTCATTTTCAATTATACACATTTTTAAAGCTAAAAAGACAGTCATACTCTTAATGAAAAAACACGTTATGAAAAAATATCTAAACAAAAAAATTTCTTTCTCTTTTCCTTTTTTTCTTCTCCAACGTGTTCTATTTATGTTTTCATCGTATCTCATCATCTCCAACTCTATCATCACTGTTAAATCATACTTTCTCCATCCAGATTATATTATAACTGAAGTTTGCCGGTTTCTTCGCCAGATTATAGATTAGATCTCCAGCTTTATCAATCTCCATCTTATGAACCTCTTCCTTTCTTTAGAAATCTATATAAGTTAAATTATTTGTGTTGATGAATGTAAGATATACAAATGAATGCTTAAATCCTTAGAAAATCAGATTTCAATCAAATCTAATCTGGGATTGAACCACCTTTTCAAGGATTAAAAGTTAAATTTTTCATTCTAGGTTTTAATGGTTCATTACCCAGATTTGATAAACTCTTATAAAATCCCTAAAAATATTGATTTTGAGATAAATCCATCAATTCCGTCTTTTGATATGATCTGATTATTTGAATTAAAAAATTTTATCTCAAATTTTTGTGTAAGGATCAAGCAAAAAGAATGTTCTGTTTGTCGTTTTTATTATCCAAATCTATTAATTTTATAAATAGTTTTATAAATCCTTATAAAAATTTAACAAACTTTTTAAATTCTTATAAAACTCTAGTATACTATTAATAGTCCAGGAAGGAAATATATATTTAGGTGTACTTCTAAGAAAGCTAGACTTATGGTGTTCTAAAAAGGTTTGTAAAGATTTATAAAAGGTTTAAAAAAGTTTATAAATTATATAAAAGAATTTATAAATCATTTATAATGGTTTATAAAACTATTTATAATGGTTTATAAAACATTTCTAAAGTCTTATAAAATATTGATAATACTTTATATAAGTTAAATTATTTGTGTATATGAACATAGTCCATGTATAATGAAGTCTTGAATGCCAATGATTTTCAGATTTATGCTCCATTCTTCGTAATCCTAGCTTTTGCTTGCAAAAAGATAAAAGTGTGTCGTCTTAAGATTAACTATCCAGATTTTATAAGTTCTTATAAAATTTATCAAAATTCCTAAAAGCTTTTATAAAATCGACGATTTCAAGATAAGTCGCACTGATTCTGTATTTTAGAGTGATATGAAGTTTCAAATTACAATGGTTTCTGGATCTATTTTCATGAATCATAATTGAGTTCACCATATCTCGATTTGGACTCACATACCGTCTAGGTACCTCTGGGGATAATGAATTGACAAGTTTGTTGGCGATTTTGTTCGTCGAGATCATAAGAAGAAGAAGAGAGACGACGCGAGAAAAATAGGACGTTATTTTAGAGAGAAAGTAAAAGAAAATTATAGGTTTAATTCATTAAGGGTATATAAGTTATTTTAACCTAAATTAATTATTGTATTTTTTAAAACAAAATAATGTGGGAACCGGAATTCAACTCAATGTAAATACGTAAAGTTAATGTGAGGAACCGAGACTCTTCGAATGAGAACAACAATATAAACCGAAAAATAGATGAAAAACTAGGGCAAACAGAATACAGATTTTATTACTTAGCCTGTTATCGTATTGATTGCTTGATTCAGAATAATTCGAGATGGTTACAAAGATAGAAATCAATCTCTATATGTACAAGACAGTCTAAGTTCTAAAACGAATAAACTTTTGATGTGGGAACTTGACGTTTCCTTTTCCTTGTCGACTTTTCTTTCTTCTTTCGGGAAAATTTCTTTAAATCGTAGCTAAGGCGGTCAATCTTGAGGTGGTTGCTTCTTATCAGCTTCTCCAAATCATATCCTTTTCCTTCTAGAATTAGGGTTTCTTCGGTTTGAAGTTGTACCACTTTCGGTAGATAAAAACGTTACGATGTTTCCCGAAACTAACGCGAAGTTTATTAAAACATCGGGAAGTTTACGAAAACATCGATAAATTCCCAAAAAGATCGAGAAAAAAAGAAAATGGACATTTACGTCTGGCTCGACACTAGTTTTAAAAGGAAAAATGGGCCGAGCCGGTCACGTTCCTCGACGGTTAGCTGATTCAGTCGACTGGCTCGGTCTTGAGAGATGATCCGAAGATTGAGATCAGTTCGGCATAAGGCAAAGGAGAGATATGTTGTTGGTCGGCTCGGCATTTTGAGAGAAGAGGAGGGGCCGAGCTGGTCACCATTCCTCTGAATAATATTTTTCCGAGAAGAGAAGAGAGGCCTAACATGTCATCCCATTGAACGTTATTTTCCGAGAAGTTGGTTTATCGCGGCTTATTGGAAATCATACGAAAAAGGAGTTTTTATAAACATTTTGTAAAGTTATCCATAAAAATAGTTTTAGTCAAACTATTTTCAGAATATCGTTCTTTTTCCGAAAATATTCAAATATGGAAGCTTTTCAGATATTTAAACATTTTATCTCTTAATTCCAGAAATGTGGCTTTTGACCCCCAACATGTAGCCCCCCAGCTCGTCAATTTTGGGTATGAAATTGTCGAGGTAATCCGGAAATATGATAATCGGGATTAAGGAGCTAAGATGTTTCGGTCATCAACTTTCGTGAAAAATTTGGCATGCGATCTTCCGTACCGGGATTTCAAGCTGACTTTCAAGCAGGTAAAATGTCTTTCCGAGCTGAGTGACGATTTTATCGTTAATGGGCTCAAACCAATAAGAAGGCTGATGGTATACATACAAGGAACCTTGGTGAAGGTTCTTGGCTGAGCTGGCCAAGACCTTTTCTTTTCTTTGCGGACTGTCGCATCTTGGAAAGTCTTACAAATATTGGAGATCATTGGTTGAAGATACGTTTATAGTGTTGCCTCGTTAAAAACCTTTTATTATTACGGAAAACCCAATGAAAAAATGTAATATAGGAAAAGAGTGCAACACGTATAAAAGATTTCCCTTGAAAAATTGTTTAGGTTAACTTTTTCGCATATATTTTTCCGAAGTACTGTTCACGGTAAGTTTTTCAGAAAGTTTTAAAGCCTGATTTCCCGAAAAAAAAAATTCAAGTTAAGTTTTTTCGTATAATTTTTTATGAAAAACTGTTCAAATTAAGTTTTTCGGAAAGTTTTAGAAACTGGTTTCTCGAAAAACTGTTCAAGTTAAGCTTTTTCGTAGAAATTTTTTCAAAAAACCGTTCAAATTAAGTTTTTCGGAAAGTTTTAAAGAATGGTTTCCCGAAAAACTGTTCAAGTTAAGTTTTTCGTGTAATTTTTGTTTGTTCAAAATAGCTAAGTTTTCCAAAAAGTTTTCGAGACAAGGAATGAGACGGGAAATTCTGGCCGAGCTGATGATTATGCCGAGCTTATGGTCTCCTCATCAGGCCGAGTTGGGCATGCATGGATGCCGAGCTGACGGTTTCTTCATGAGGCCGAGC
>KE156225.1:0-10975 GCA_000411075.1 Sisymbrium irio | reverse complement strand
CTTTTGGTCAGATCTTCTTCTTTGTCTTTTTAACTTCTTTTCTGAAAAAAATCATCTTCTTCATCTTTTTCTTTTGTTACTTCTGGATTTTAGGCCACTCTTGTGTGTTCTGGGTCTTGATCTGATTATTTAGTTTTGTTTATAGTTTGAAAAAAAAAGAAAAAAAAGTATAAAAAAAGAAAAAAAAAGAAAATCAGATCAATTGAACTCAAAGGATTGAACTGAGGAGAAATCCAGTTCTGAGTTGGTTAATGCAAAATCCAGTTCTGAGTTGGTTAATGCAAAATCCAGACTCAAAATATCTATTCATTTTCTTGGTTTTTGGTGTTTGGGGTTTCCTTGAAAGTTGGATAGTTTTGTTTCTTTAGAACTTGTAGAAAAAATTCTCTTTTCTTGAATGATCATTTTGAAATAAGTGAGCTGAGTGGGTGGGGAACCAAACACAAGGAGTGGAGAGTTGTTTTAATTTCTAATATGTTTTTCAAGTATTTTTCAGGATAACATGATTGATCTTCAAAGGAAAAGTGGCAAAAAGAAATTTCAGCATCAATTCGATTATAAAAGTTCTTGTAACGACGATCTTTCATTACCGGGGCAGAATATACCTACGATGGAGATACATGATTTTTTAAACTCGGGAAGGAAGAAGGTATTATATGATTCGATCCAGACTTCTAACTTTATTTCGCCGCGCTTATAAAATATTTCAACCACACTAAAAATTTCTCTGTTTTAATCGCTTCCATTTCATTGGCACTAAGATTACCATATTCGGCCCGAACTTGGGATTCAAAATTTCTGTCGAAAAAGACTCAAACTCTTATGCTGACATTAGTAATTAAAAAAAAAAAAAATTTGATGTAATATCTTTCAAATGGGACCACATCATCTCAATTCCAAAGAATGTATGTTGAATATGATCAAACTCCTCGTCCGTTAGCCATACTCCTTTTTTCCCACTCGTCCTTCAAATCTTGGAAAATATTTCTGGAGCGTATACTGGGTAAACCCGTCGTTTTCCTCCATTGTCGTATCTTCCAGGTTTTCTTAACTTCGTTTGAACATGAGGCGCAAAATAATAAGATGAAAAATATGATGTTTCCTCGTTTAAGTTTTGTGCAACTATATATGCCTCAACCTTTACTAAGGTTAAAATCTTCAGTCGGTACACAAATCTTTCGAACGGATACATCCAACGATACTGCACTGGTCCTCCAAGTTCTGCTTCTCGGGGTAAATGAATTGGTAGATGCTTTATAACATCTAAAAAAGGAGGGGAAAATATCTTTCCATATTAAAAATAATAACTGGAACGTTCTGCTGCAAGGTTTGTAATCCGGTTGTAAATAGTGTTCTTGAACATTGATCTCTGAAAAAACTTCCCACACTTGTTTTATTTAGAAAATTTGAATTTTTAACTAACCAATAGATACTCTTACAAATACATGAGGATGTGTTTGGTTGGAATAATACTAACCCGCTATTGGTTGGTGGAAATTTCGGGGGAAGAGCACAGAAAACGCAAATTGAAGTAATCGCTGCATGAAGACATGACAATCATGACTCTTCATTCCATATAATCTCTCAACATGATCATCTATACAGTTACCAAGATTTGAAGCATAGCCATCTGGGAATTTGACATCTTCAACTATCCACTGGAAAAAATCGGTTCTCGCATTCGTATCCAATTGGAATATGGGAACCGGTGCTTTCCCATTCAACATCAAATGCAACTCTGGTCGAACACAAAGCAAAGGTAAATTCATGCGGGACTTTAAAGTGTCCTTCGTTTTCCCGTCTACATTCAGGACTGTGTTGATGATGTTGTCGAAAAAATTCTTTTCGATATGCATAATATCGAGATTATGACAAAGGAGATGCATTTCCCAAAATGGCAATTTCCAAAAGATATTCTTCTTGTGCCAGTTATGATGATATTCTCCATATCCACCAACTTTCTCATGTCTGATTCCTTCACAGACCTATGTGGGATCAACATCAAAATCCCTCAACTGTCTTAACAGATTCCCTCCATCATATTCACCTATGGGACCATCATGAACAATCTTGTCTTTCTTAAATAATCTCCGACTCCCACGATATGAGTGGTTAGGTGGAAAAAATCGTCGATGGCAATCAAACCAACATGGTTTATATCCATTTTTGAGTTGGTAAGCATCGGTATTATCTTGGCAGTAAGGACACACAATTCTACCATGTATCGTCCAACCCGACAACATTCCGTAAGCTGGAAAATCACTGATGGTCCACATCAAAACCACCTTCATAGGTAAGAGCCCAATCAAACCATAACCTCTTCATCTCTTCTATCATTTTTCGCAGAAATACATCAAGAGATATCTGGGGTGGTTTGGACCTGGTACAAGAATGGTGAGGAAAAGGAATTCTCGCTTCATACAGAACACCGGCGGGAGATTATATGATGTTATAATAACTGGCCATAAAGAGATTTTCTCTCATACTTTCCAAATGGATTGAAACGTTCTGTGCAAAGACCCAGGTACACATTTCTTGATTCGTCCACAAAATCAAGATAAAAATTTACAAAAGTGCTTTCATGCTTCTGCATCTGATGGATGTGATATATTTCCGGTGAACTCATGTTGTTTATGTCTCCTCATTGCCGCAGCAGTCCTTTTTGATAGGTAAAGCCTTTTAAGCCTATCAGTGATCGGCAAATACCATATTCGTTGGAATGGTATTCGTGTTTTCCCATATGATTGCTGAGATCTTTCTTTCCCGCAAAACCTACATGCTTCCAAATTTTCATCTTCTTTCCAATAAATCATGCAATTATCAATGCATACATCAATTATTCATATGGAAAACCTAGTCTTGCCACCATTTTCTGAATAGCGTAGTACGAAGCTGGGGCAAAAAAAAATCATTCATATAATCTTTAGCAAAATCCGCAATCGTATCAACACAATCCTCTGATAAATTCCACTCGGTTTTAATGCTCATTAACCTTGTAGCAGCTGATAAAGGAGACTGACCTTGTTTGCATCCTGCGTAAATGGGTATACTAGCAGCGTTTAACATGTCATAGAACCATTGCCCTCCTGAATTTGGGTCCTCTGGAACCCCGACCATCTCAACTGTTTCACATAATACATCATTAACCATCTGAACTACACTATCTTGATCCTCTCCAATGTATTCACTTCCATCTCTAACAGTTTCTTCTTCTCTGATTTCTACTCTCTCACTCATATTACCATAACTACTACCAGAGACAATATCAAAATCCTCTCCATGGGAAACCCAAATATAATATCCTGGAGTAAACCCTCTGAAATACAAATGCTCAGAGCTATTTCTATGTTAATGAACTTCTCATTATCACATTTCCAACAAGAACAACACATTTTACCTTGCTCACGTGAGATCTCTTGATTATAAACAAAATCCATAAACTGTTTTAGACCTTCTTTATACTCTCTTCTAATTTCCCTTGTACCTTCATCAACCCAGTTGTACATCCATCCCCGAGTTATATAACTATTGTGTCTCGACATTGCAGAACTTGGTAATCACACTTCTGGCCCGCCAACTCTGTTTCACATCCAAAGGCACCACTAGCACGCTAAAGTGTTCTCAAACTGCCGCTCACTCACTCAAATTTGAAAACAGAGTTCATCTTCGACATACACGAGTTCTTCGACCACTGTTACAGAGACTAGCTTCATGTGATGACGTAAAATATTTTGGCTACTATTTCAATTTTTAACAGGTCGACTTCCCTTTTACCTACCTTACGTTTATAATTAATCGACTTCTATCTACCAACATACTGCAGTAAATGCTTCTTTCAACAGAAATTGCATATTTTAAAAAAATTATGTCCCCCTTTTGAGAATTTACCAAAGTTGGTATTTTCATGGTACTTATTTATTTACTTTCTCTCTCAAATCTCTGAAACAATGGCTAGTAATTTTATGATACCTTTCCGACAACGAATTAATCCATCATAATTTTTTATTCTCGTTAACAAACCAACAACTTTTTCCTTCCCCTTTCTGAGATAACATGGTTCCGGGGAAGCTTTTTATTTCCGACAAATAACTGGCCCTACTTTTCAGATAACTCCAGGTCCTCGTAACTTTCCAACTAAATCTCGATGAGTGGTTCTTTTCTTATTACGTTGTCAGAAATCTATCAACTTCCCGATCTCTCTTTTTCTCGGTCGCAATCCTTGGCTCTCGACTTCTTTTTTTTGTAGTGCAACCATGAATTCTGTCTATGACACTGATTTTTATTTTCCTTCTAAGAACTCGTTCCTCAGTTGTTAATGAATGAGATATTGGATTTTTTTTATATAGGAGTTAGATAATTTCCTTTTTACAAGATCTTTTTTTCATACCAAAATTAGCAATAATTGTTTTACATGATATGATTTAGCAATTCTAAATTTCAAATTAAAATTTAAAGTTTATTAAGCATATAAATACTCAAAATTCTCTTTGTTACTAATTTATTTATTTTGGTAAAAAAATTAACTAGATACCAAATGCCGAAAACCCGATCCAAACAATCACCAATCAATTAGTGGTTCGTGGACCGACTAGTTGTATCTAAATTTTGAGAAACCAATTCGAATGAAAACCGAAATAATCCTGAGATCTAGAGATTGATGTTAATTCTCTGATAAGAAAGAAAGTCGAACCCCATCGACGAATGCTACTAACAGTATTTTCACCACTAGACCACGAAACCTTGATTTAAAGCATATCAACATTTCATATTTTTATAATATTTTACATGTTTTTCTTTAAAGGTTAAATTTTTTCATGTTCTTTAGCTGATAAAATTTAATCATGCGCCATGCATGGTTCGGATAACAAGTATCTACATATAAAAAGTCAATTGTCAAAAGCTTTTCTTGGGTTTAGATAGAGGAACTAAACCGCCTGTTCAATATTTTTTTTTTTATTGAATGTCTGTTTTTGTTTCTTCTTCTTTCAGATCTTTCTTACTTTTTTTTTTATTGAATGTCTGTTCAATATTTTTCTGAAACACAAATTGCAACTAAAAGAATAGTAACTAACCGTGGTGGTTCGATATTGTCCAAATAGTTCGAGAATATAGATTAGGTCTGATTCACTACGAGTCTATGTTGATCACTGCAAGCGTTTCATATACATACTAGAAATTTTGTGCATTGCACGAGACAAATTTATTTTTAAATTGTTTGTATAGTAAAAATTATATTATTATCTGATTACTAAAAATTAATATAAATTGTACATAAAATTCATTAAATTAATTTTTCATTATATTCAATAAATTAATATTTGAAATAATTTATTAAGAAACTAATTCATCTATAAACTACCAAATTATTTAATTTTTCTTTTTATTATTTAAAAGAAAAAATATATAAAATCCATTTAAAAAAATTTAATATGTTTCATATAGTCGTAAACTTTAATTATCTAAAAACGTTTTTTTAACATAAAGTTTCTATATAATTTTATCGATGAATTAATAATTTCATTTAAGTTTTTTTTTTACTTATTTAATTTTAGGTTTACCATATGTTAGAAAAACAGATATATCATATTATTTTGATATAACTAATATATATTTCGTAATATTTTTTATTTATATTACAAATTAAAAATTAAAAAAGAAAAACCTAATCTTAAAAATTGTTAATGATTAAAAATTTTTTATGGTATTTTAAATTTGATGTAATATACAACATTTGAATATATAATATTTCATTTTAACCAAATAAATAGGATGTGTTTAAATTTACTAGAGATTCATATTTTTTTCTTAAAAAAAAAATTAATAGTGTTTGGCAATAAAGATAATAAATAAAAATAAATGAAAATAAAAAAATCTGAAAAGTGAGGAAATGATACATCAGTAAAATAACCTTTAATTCTTTTTATTTAATATATAGTAGATTTTGTGTGTGTGCATGTTTATCAAAATAATTTTCTGATTCATAAAATAAATTTATCTATAATATTATTTATTCAGATTTATTATTTGATTTAATAATTTCACATATATTTTTTCTTATTATTTAAGAGAATGAGACCCATTAATTTTTAAATATTTTTTAAAAAAGTATTTTTAATAGTTATAATAGATTAAAATAAATAAATACACAAAAATGTTTAGAAAAATTCTGGAAATAACACATCTAAAAATGACTCTAAATGTTTCTCTTTTAATATATAATAAATAGAAAAAGTCAAAAATTTCTGCAAAAAAAAAAAAGAACTAGTCTAGTCTAACATTCAACCCAAGTTGACTTTCGATCAAGATTTATCTGATTATGAAAAACTGAAATATGTAACACTTTTTGAGGTAGTGATTGACAATATCCTAACTTTCTCGAGTAAAGCAGATAAAGGTAACTGAGAATCATTTTCTGAAATTAGAGACTCTTTTATGGTGATCTAACAGAATTTTATAATTGCTAGATATTTGTTTTCGCCTAACCTTTAGACTATTTTTCTAATTAGTAAGGTTTGTTGAATGCGTTTATTTTTAAACAAGAAGAGTGGCCATCTTTGGTCATACCGAGGTTTAGTTGGATCTGACACGCATGAACGTGTTAATTAATGAAATAAGAGAAATAAAAAGAGAGTACATTAGTTTTAGTTTCTCAATGAAGCTAATGGTTGATCTCTGCTGTAACCTAAGGGTGAGATTTAGAAGAGACAAAACTGTTCTTGTGCATGTGCATTATGCTGCCTTCTCGCTTGTCCCCTTCTTCTCCTCCATAATATTCCTTATTTACTTAATTTAAGCCTAATATATGTAACAAATTATATATGTATATATGTATATATATTGATAAGAAAATTTTGTTACACCCATTATATATAGACTAAATTTCTTTTCCCTGGATCGAATATCTGGTAGCTAGCCTCTTTTCAAATGACCATGAGAGCAGAGGAAAGGTCATCGTTATAATTCATTTTCTTCGAATCTTTTATTAAAACTATATTATTAAAAATATTTTAAATTAATGGCGTGTTTAGTAAGACGATGATCTACTGTCTGCATCGTGAATCTTAGACATTTAGTCGGCACACGATCAACTCTTAATAAATTAGTCCATAATCAAATCATAATAATATCATATACAGTAAAAATACTCTTTCGACCATTTTTTTAACAGTGGTCCGTGGATATATCGATACCTCGTTTAGATAATTAGAAGCATTCAGTGACTAGCTTACTAACATACAAAATCGTGGTAAAGAGTTTATTCCGTGCGAGCAGCAAGACTTGAGTCTAAATATATGGAAGGATGATCAGGTGATCAGATTAATCTAGCGAGACAGCATTACACCAATATAAATAACCTTCAGCAATACTTATATATGAATAAAGTTTTACTTGAACTTCTTTTACCAAATGAAAAATCGAGTTATGATCTAAAGTAAATGTTGACTTAGTCGATATGAACTTAACATAAAAATTAAAAAAAAAAATGAATAGGCATTTCTGCATGAAAAGAACAAATGAAAAGGGCAGTTTCCAGAAGCAAGAGTCGTTTGTCATGAATTGATGCTCTACAAATAATAAATTATATATTGTTCAATCAGATGGATGTTATGAGTACTACATCATACATTGAAGAAAAAAAACGAACATTAGGCCTAGAGCACTTCCCAATGACATCACTTCTCATTTTGTTTTCTTTTTGAACATCTTATCAACCACGAGAGAGGAACACCAAAGCGATCTCTTAGCTCGAAGTGCTCGTACCAGAAATTTAGTTTTATTTATATCATCACTTCTGTTGTATTGGTTAGATCATGCATTTAATCTATTAGTTTAATAATTGAATAACGTGGATTTGTGATTTAAAGAAAAACGATTTTGGCCTAGACGGATTTGTGGGACCCGTACATGAGGTACATAGTAAGACATTATTAGTTATGTAATGCTACTAAAGTTACATAAGTTCTCTCTGTTTTTTTTTTTAATTATACTTTTTAAAAACTTACCGGCATTAGGCATATACCATATTGGCCCCATAAATACCTAAAGTTGGATGAATATCAACATATATAAAAGACACAGCAAAGTCCACTAAAAGGAACAGACCATCACATCATCTATCATCATGTCTTCCTCTCGAACACCATCCTCTTCTTCATCATATTCTTCTTCAGTTTGGCAACTCCAATACATGAAGCTCCACTTCTTTACCAAGATTCGTTCCCTTTTAAAATTCAAAGCATCCTCCCGCAAATGCAACCTTCAAAGCTCACCTGAGAAATCAAGAACCCAAAAAGATTCTGAGAAGCTGGTGGTGCCTCTGGAAATAATATCGAAACCACCCGAAGATGAGAATGAGGAGGTTGTCTTGCAGAGAACAGTGAAGAAGCTTCACTTTGGAAGTGGGGAAGAGAAGGAGAAAGCTGCCATCGAGATCGAGAAACTTGCTCGAGAAGACAAAAAGATTCGGAAGCTCATGGCTGAGCTAGGTGTTCTTCAGGTTCTTGTTTCTATGGTCGCTTCCGATATCTCCGGCCATCAAAGATCTGCCATTAAGGCTCTTATTCAGCTTTCTCATGGAACCTACACGTCAGTTCTTCTACTTTACTTATTTTTTCATTTAGTAAATGGCGCATGCCCAGTATGACATTCGCAAATGGAGACTCGGTTTAATTTTATACCTAATAACTCTTTTATATACTAATTCTATCAAATGAATCCAAAGTTCATGAATATTGATGCATGACCGTCGTTCATATCATCAATATTTGTCTTTAAGTAATTATTAATTTAGGTGAGTAGAAGGAGAGAATTTAGAAAGTTTTGTTTTGGTTTTTTTTTTTTTTGTGTATAGTAATTCCAAATAATTTTGATAAGACTTTATGCTTTTGATTTTCAATCAACTTGCAGTTATTTAGCTTTATCCAATGGTGACTTTAAATATTGGATATGTGTTTTTTTTTGGCTATATGTGAATCTTTGAAGATATTCAGAGTTAGTGGTTACAACCTACAACTATTGTGTACACATAATATCATATTATCATCTGTCCTTTTATTTGTTGATCTTTGATTTTTATTATTCCACTTTGAGAGACATTATTTGGAAATATATAACGTATATATATATATATATTTTGTTAACCAAGTTTCTAGTTGACAAAAAATAAACCAAATATGTAATGTACTATTTTCAAGTATATAGACATTAATAGTTGACAAATTATCCAGTAGAGTGATTCTTTACCGAAATTAATTATTTTGACCAAAAGTGCTGGTATGCCTAATTTTATTTATCTGCTAAAAATGTACATTTGATTTTTGTCAACCAAAATTCATTTTTCTCATAGTTTTGATTTTGAAATAATGCTATAAACTATTCTAACCAAAAAAAGTGGATCCTACCATGGCGTCTTATTTGGCTCTTGAATTGTACACGACGTTTCCCTCACGTGCCTTTCTTTCTCTCTCTGATTTAATTTGGTCAAAATATTGAGTGCTACATAAAGGTCACCTAGGTCACACTATCACCATATACGTATACATATAATAGTTAAATAGAATTCTATTGTATGTACCATATCACTAAAAATGATTTGTTAGTTGATTACGGTAGGCAAAATGATTTTCGTCTTTATTTTTTTAGTGTATGTGGATATAACTTAGAGGAAATACAAAGAACATAGACATAGAGGAGTTTGGAAAGCATCGTTGGCTATCCACTAAGTCCCATATAGATGTTGGTCAGTATTCCAATTTGTTCATCTATTTCCTTATGAATAAACGAACAATAAAGTTGACATAATAGTCTAATAATGAATGTTGATTTACTACAGTTTTAAAAAGAAATTTAAGAATATTAATTCCGAGTGCGTCGGAACTCGGAAGAGGAGAGAGACAAATCACGTTAGTTGACAGCCATTAGTATATCTCCAAGTGGCCATTAATTTTTCTGACCAATCAGATCTTAGAAAAATAGAAAGTCATATTCCACTAACCATAATGTACCATAACAAAAACGTATATGATTTGATTTTGTAAATTTTAAATTGGTGTAATTGCATTTGCGCACGGAATGATACAATTGCATTTTCAACTAGTGAATTTGCGGAACTGCAGATTTAGTTTAAAATCTTATAAAATAGAATTAATGTAGCTGGATAAATTTTATAATATAGTAAAATATATATGATATAAAATAAAATTTAACTAAATTTTACATATTTTTATATATCATATCTTATATAATAAAGTAAGGTTCTCTCTAGGAAAACTATGAAGATGTGACATGTGTCCTTCTAATATTTAACACTTTTATTTTTGTTTTTTAAATCTTCCAAAAAATAATATTTTTTTATTTCTCTTTTTGTTTTCAATTTTACATTGACTTAAAATTTATATTAATTTCAAAATTTAAAATTTACTGTATACAAATATTTAGTGCTTTTTATATTATGTGTCCTCCAAAATTTCATACTTAGAAATTTTTCATTTTATTTTTAATTTTTAAATTTATGAGTTAAAATTTATGTTAATTTCTAAATTTAAAATATATTGTATATTTTTTCTTTTATTTTTTTTTCTATTCAATACTCCTAGATTTTTTAAAAATTTATTTATCTTTGCTTCAGATGCAATATGTAACTTTTAATTTCTTATATAATAAATTAAGGTTCTCTCTAGAGAAGTTATGAGGAGGTGACATATGTCCTTCCAATCTCTAACATTTTTATTTTTTCTTTTTAAGTCTTCCAAAAATTAATATTTTTTATTTCTCTCTTTATTTTCAATTTTACACTTAATGACTTAAAATTTATATTAATTTCAAAATTTAAAATTTACTGTATACAAATATTTAGTGCTTTTTTATATAATGTGTCCTCCTAAATTTCATACTTAAAAATCTTTCATTTTATTTTTAATTTTTAAAATTATGATTTAAAATTTATGTTAATTTCTAAATTTAAAATATATTGTAT
>ASZH01013328.1:0-11675 GCA_000411075.1 Sisymbrium irio | reverse complement strand
CGCCAGCTACTAGAAGAAGCAGTGGAAGACCTCCTACAAAAATGATAAGATCAGTTGGTGAGTTTGGTGTCACAGATTCCAAATCACAATCACACAAGTGCAGCAGATGCAGCGTAGGAGGACATAACAAGAATACTTGCAAAACGGCCATATGAAAAATTTTATTTCTTTATTTCTTATTTTTCAAGGAAGTTTTTCATTTAGGTATTAGTTATGTGAATTACCCATTGGATTTGGGTATTTTAATTTTACATTTCAACACAATTACGAGCAACCGGACCATGTTAATTATATTCCAAATTAGTTCAATATTATACAATTACGTTACAAGAACTTAGCCTACAAAAACAAAACTTCATTATAAATTTGTATGTTAAGGGAAGCTTTTCATATAGTTACAGAAGTCTTTCCCAAATGTAGATTGGTTGATAATAAATGGGCCAAAAATGGGTCATTAACGTATAAATCTTCAGATAGATCATAAACGGGCCTTTAATGTGTTTACCTTACACTAATGCATTAATAAATAGCTGGTTTTTGCACTTTTCAATATGTTTTAGGGAAGCTTTTCATATAATTCAGGAAGGTTTTCCCCAAAATAGCTTAAATTGATAATAAATTGATAATAAATTGGCCAAACACGGCTGTTTAATGTACGAAGCGACATATAGCTCATAAACAGCCCTTAAATGAGTTTAATATAACATAATACCTTACTAAAAATAGTATAATAAATAAATGTTAGACATTCAGGAAGGTTTTTGAAAGCCAAAAGAAAATTATTTTGAGATAATTAGATGATGTTGGCATAAGACCAAATCCAAAGAAACAAAGTAACAATGAAGAAGAACTACGCTACAAAGACTAATGAATCACTTATTTTACAACTGATTAAGGTCCACCGGATTCTCCACGCACTGTCTCAAAATGAACTCTGCCCCTCCTCCCTTTGCCATCTCTATCTTCCTCACGCAATGATATGAGTCTATCTTCACCCTTCATCTGCAAAGTTAAGTCCAAATGGTTCTCCGAGAAAATTCTTCTCGGTTCGTCGAAGCTTAGAAAGAGCAACCGGTCTTCTCTGCTTGTACTCAGTGTGAACTTCACTGAAAACTAGAGATAATAACCATATGCACACCTATTATTTCTCTACTGCATCAATTTATCTACTCAACTCTAATTTTTTTTTGTCAAACTTCACTAGGATCACGGCGATCCAATCACCTTTACATCCCAAAAACAAGACTACTCACAAATTAGCTCCGCGCTATATGAACTATCACAATCATTTATCCTAAGCGTTCAAAATCTCTTACTCACTGAACCCAATGTGTAGAGGATCAAAATAAATCAGAACACTAACACAACGACATTAACGAACCAGCAATGAAATTGATTAAAATGGAGAAATTATAAACAGTGATTCAAATATAATTTATGAAAACCAAAACGCAAGCAAACCTTCATGAAATTATCCTGTACGTTAGGAGAAAGCCGAGGAAATGAGATGCATTATCGTCTCGTCGCATATTGAGCAAGCTGATGAAGGGAACTGTTTCAGATCGGAAAAAGTATATAATTCTGGATATGAAATATGAAATCGAGTCGGTGATTCATATTTGGTGATTCATAGTCTGAGATGCATCATCGTCTCGTCGCAGATCGAGGAAGCTGGCGAAGGGATCTGTTTCAGATCGACGAAGAGAGAACCCGGCGAATTGCCCTGTTTCAGATTGACGACGAAGAGAGAACCAAACCATTAAGGGTATAAATATCATTTACATCTATTAATGAAACATTTTGATTACCTTCTCATTCCCAAAACATATTGGTCATAAGACCTTTAAACAGTTAGTTTTGTATATTATTTCTAAATATTATTATTTTATATTTTTATAAATTTTAAATATATAATAAAAATAAATTTATCAATCAATATTTAATTTTTTCAACATAAATTACTGCAAATATGATTAATAAAGAAGAGACGATATATTATTTGATAAACTAGGATTTGAGAAGATGAATATGAGAGTCTTTCTCCTCCTCAACAACTTTGACCAAATGATTCATTTGATCACACAGATATGTGCATGTAGAGTTCATTTACATACTCAAAAATTAATATATCCATAAATTGCAAATCTTTTGGGAGATTAGTTAGGTTTCGGTCTACATACTATCCTAATCAATAAAAAATAAAACACATCGATTAGTATTTTTTCAAAAAGAAAAAAAGACCTTTGACCAAATGATTTGATAACCTGATAAACCATGAGAGCAAACTGCTGGTTTCCTCAAAGTTCTTCTGCTTCCGTCATGTATCCATCTCCGGCTACCGTGGATGACTCGTCTAGACCTCTGCCGCTGCCTCCTGACCCCCCTGATTCCTCGTCCCCTTTATCCTTTTCTAACTTCCCCCCTCTTTCCCCGTCCTCTCCCAACTCCAATCCATTCACTGTACCTTTTTCACCCCCCTCTATCTCGTCGAGATCGGAAGTGAATAAGGTCCCCAGTTCTGCCAATTTAGCCACTACTGCTGCTTCTCCCTCTGATGTCGAGATGATGCAGACTGAGTCTACTTCCCGATCCAGTAATCCTCCTTCAGCCTCTGCTGCATCTAAATCTGAATCTCATTTCACTGTTCCTCCTGGTTTCACCATTCTCCCCTCGAAGAAATCTCAGCCCACTACCCCTAAATTTACCAAATCAAAATTTTCTTCCCAAACCCACTCAGATTCCTCCATGACTGGAGTCCCGCTTGATCTGAGAACATTGGAAGGCTTGAGCTGGGTAGCTAGTCCTCTTAGAATCCCGATAGAAACAGATGAGTTCACCATCAACATGGTTGATATCCACAAATCCCATGTAAAAGTGGAAGTGGATCTTACCTCTCAACCGCCATCGAAGCTTAATCTCAAAAGGATGAATGGTCAGTCCTTTGCTGTGGAAGTCGACTATCCATGGCTTCCTCCTAAATGTTCGCACTGCAACGATTTAGGTCACATGGCAAGAAATTTTCTTCTCCTGCCAAGAGAGAATCGCCCATCGAGAACCACCACTCAGTCAACAGATACAGTCTCTTCTCAAACATCGTTGAAAAACCCTCAAACTAATACCTCAGCTCCTGGTTCTCAGTCAACTACCCCAGTTTCCTCTCAATCCCCAGAAATAAACACCAATCCTAATCCCACTGCCTCTAGTTCACCTCTTCCCCATATGCTTATCCTTTCGGTTCCTCCTGAGCCGAGCCCTTCAAGTACAAATTATACCACCTCCGACCTTCCCCCTGAACCTATTCCTTCTCAATCCCCATCTGTCCATCATGTGCCTCTCCCTCTCCCCAAACCAATTACTAGAAAACCTAAAAAACTCTTAAACCCAACACCTACCAATCCTTCCCCATCTCTCTCTCTCTCTTCACAAGCACTTACCATATCCCCCTCCTCCCCTGATCTCCATCCCCACTTTCCAAATAAAAGAAAACGTATGTTTGCTTCTTCTTTTTCCTCCCCCAAGCCCATTTTTTCCTCTATCCCCCATCCTTTCCCATTTCCTTCCAACCCTTTTATCAATCCTTCTTCATCCTCTTTACCCCTATTTACCCTCCGTCCTTTAAATTTTATTCCTCATTCTAGTTCTATTCCCCCGCCTGGGGACCTTCCTTTAGACTAATTATGAGTATCAAGCTCTTTTTTTGGAATGTCCACGGGATAAACCGCGTTGATAAACATCAGCCTTTTAAGTCCTGGCTTTATAGTCATAAACCCATTTTGAAGCGATTATTGAGTCGCAAGTTTGTGAGATAAATATGAACCGAGTTATATCTTCTCTTTGTCAAGGATGGAGCTATACCTCAAATCATGCTTCTGATGAGAATGGTCGCATCATCATCATCTGGAGAGGATCAGTCTCAGTCTCAGTCATGCATCAATCGAAACAAAGCTTAAACTGTGAAGTAAGGATTAGCCACACTCAGAAATTTGTGTACACATCGGTCTATGCAAGCAATAACCATGAAGATAGAGTTGATCTTTGGGTGGAACTCATTAATCTGCATCAGTCCATGGCTCTTGGGTCACTTCCATGGGTGGTGGGGGTGATTTTAATCAGATTCTCCATTTTGCTGAACACTCCTCTCCAAATATAAACTCGCTTGATAGTCGAATGTGCATTTTTCGGGACTCTCTTCACCAAGCTGGATTGTTTGATCTGAGGTTCCAAGGCACCATGTTCACATGGACAAATAAACAACCTGCTAGCCCATTGGCGGAAAAACTTGACAGACTACTGGTGAATAACAACTGGGTTTCAGCTTACCCGCATAGTGTTGCCACCTTCTCATCCCGTCTATTCTCAGACCATAGCCCCTGCCTTCTTGACCTGGCTTTCCAATTACCTCAAGCAGGCACGTACCCTTTTAAATTCCTCAACCTCCTCACTAAACATCCGGACTTTTTATCCACGGTTGATGCGAGCTGGATTCAGGCCGGAAGCTATGCTTCCAATCTCTCTTCTCTGTATTGGAAGCAAAAAATCTTGAAGAAATCTCTAAAAACTCTTTACAAAGAAATTTTTTCAAATATTCAAGTGAGAGTGATTGAGATTAACAATTTGTTGCAAAATGTGCAGGTACTAGCTCTTACTGATCCCTCGTCTCACCTCTTCTAGAAAGAAAAAGACTTGCATGAGATATGGTGCTTTGTTAGATTAATTGAAGAGGCCTATTTCAAGCAAAAATCTCGAATTAACTGGCTCAAGGAAGGAGATTTTAATACCACTTACTTTCATCGGGTTTGTGAGGTTCGCATATCATACAACACCATTCGCTCCTTCTTTCTAGAGTCTGGTCTCTTAATCACTGATGCGGTGGAGATGAGTACACATGCTGTCACTCACTTCAAGTGCATTCTCTCTCCGGATTTTCTATCCTCAACAATGTCTACCCCGAATTGGATCCAAGCCTTCTCTGACTACCGTTGTCCATTCCGTGTCCATCCGGCTCTAATCCGTCTCCCTACGTGATAGGAAATGAGCCAGTAATTCACTTTTGGCACTTCAGATCGGTTGGACAGGCTTGGAACGGATGCTCCAAAGTGATGGATCGATGGGTTGCACTGAGGTTGCAAATAGCCTCAGATATTCCCTAGCCTTATGGTTTCTTTATATGACTCAAAAGATCAACCAAAAGGGATTTGTTGGATGAAGTAACCCTTCAAGCAACAGAAAACTTCAAGAAGAACAAGATAGAATTCTCTGAAAATATTTAGATAAAAAGTTGGATTAGCTGAAAATAAAAGTGTTTTTGCCTTTTATATTTAGGTTTAGGCTTAGTTATAAAATAATGAAATAAACTCTTGAACTTCAACCTTATGCACGAAAATAATGATGAAATAAGACGAAAGGCAGTCCAAAATAGACCATTGAGTTCCTTTTCCTTCCTTGCATAAAAATGTCTTGGTCAGTCCATTGTTTTGTGCACATATGTTTGAATTCGTGTAAACTGGAGACCACCCGTTTTATAAATAGCATAACTCCTTCATCTGAATTCCTTTTGGTCTATTCTTCTTTGAAGAGTTTCATAATTGATCTGAGCACATTCTCCAAGTGGTTTCACGTGTGTCTTTGTTGTTTCCCATCCCTCAAGCCAAGCATTCATATTTTGCCGGTCTACTACCCAAGAGCGCATCATTCCCTCCTTCTTTAAAAGGATTTGAACTCAAATCTCTTTTACCTGTATCAAAAGGAAATGAATCATACACAAATAAAATGATCACACAAATAATCATGGGAAGATAAATGAAGTCTAATTTTGAAATGAAACTTTCTTGGAGTTTTTCAGTCTTTTTCCTGTGATATTTCCAATTTTAAGCAACAAACTAGAAAACTAAATCATTTCTACTCGGAAATTCCGGTTGCAAATAAGTTAGTTCCATGAAAGAATTAGAAGAGATTTTAAAAAAATCCAAGACATGATTTGAACACCAAAATTCTAAAATTAATCCTAAGACAACAAAACTTTATCAAAACATGAAAAATTCTCTTTAAATTCAGAGAAGCTTTTTAATACATGATCTCTCAAAATCAGTTTTGGAAACTCATGAAGTTGATTTGATTAATAGAAAACGTTTTCAAAGAATTGTTGGAGCGCAGCATTAAGTCCTAAAAACTTAAACGTTTTTCCCAAGTTAAAATCAGAAAAACTCAAGGAATTTGATTTAAACATTTTTTTCACTGAAAACAAAACCAAGATCATGAAACTCATCAAAATTCTTTGTTTTAAAGAATGTTTCAGGAGTTGAAAAGATCTTATCAAAATCATTTCCAGAAACAGAATTTTCCTTAACACTTTCTAACCAAGTTTGTTTTCTGTTTCAGGATTATCAAAGACAAGCAAATCATGTTCATGCCTAACTAAACCAAGTTCCTTACAGTGTTGTGCATAGTCAAAGAGAGATGACTTCAGGATCAATGCTGGTTCATGGCTAGTTGGCTGCTCTAAGATGATGGGAGTTCTCCTTGGTGATTCTTCTTTCTCATGAACCTGTGAAAATATAACAAGACTACTTGGATGCTCCAGTTAAAAACAGGTTAGTTTTTCATAAGTCTTTTCATTTTCAATCACAAAATCATTTCCAGAAGAAGGAAAATCACTTCTATTTAAACAAGGCATCCTAAATTCCAAAGGCTCATCATCATCATCATCATATTCATCAAAAACATGTAATGATTCTGAAAAATCGACTAACTCATCATCAAAGTTCTCTTCAATTTTACCTTTGGACTTTCCAGTGATGAATATGGTTTGTTCCGCTATAGGGGCACATGTGATTTTTCTCTTCTTGAAGATCTGATTGAAGGCCTTAAGGGTTTTCAGCACTTCCTTCTCAAAGTTTTCACAAAACTGTTGCATTTCAAACCGATTGGAAAGCCTCCTTTGATCAGCTTCATCTCTGGACGTTTGGAACTGTTCTCTGCCTCTCCAATTAGGCTTTTTGGCTGACATGCATATGTGTGGCCTTTCCTGCACAGTAGCAAACTCATCAAAATTATTCAACAAGTTTTTAGAAAAAAATTTATAATCGAATTGATGCTGAAATTTCTCCTTGCCACTTTTCCTTTGAAGATCAATCATGTTATCCTGAAAAACATTTGACAAACATATTAGAAATTAAAACAACTCTCCACTCCTTGTGTTTGGTTCCTCACCCACTCAGCTCACTTATTTCAAAAATATCACTTAAGAAAAGAGAATTTTTTCTACAAGTTCTAAAAGAACAAAACTGTCCAACTTTCAAGGAAACCCCAAACACCAAAAACCAAAAAAAGTAATAGATCTTTTGAGTCTGAATTTTGAATTAACCAACTCAGAACTTTATTTCTCCTCAGTTCAGTCCCTTGAGTTCAATTAATCTGATTTTCTTTTCTTTCTTTTTTTATACTTTTTTTCTTTTTTTTGTATGATTTTTTTTTTCAAACTATAAAAAAAAAAATAATCAGATCAAGACTCAGAACACACAAGAGTGTCCCAAAATCCAGAAGTAAGAAAAGAAAAAGATGAAGAAGATGATTTTTTCCAGAAAAGAAGTTGAAAAGACAAATAAGAAGATCTGAACCAAAGTGGCTCTGATACCAAAGTGATAGAAAATGAGCCAGGAATTCACTTTTGGCACTTCAAATCGGTTGGATAGGCTTGGAATGGATGCTCCAAAGTGATGGATTGATGGGTTGCACTGAGGTTGCAGATGGCCTCAGATATTCCCTAGCCTTATGGTTTCTTTATATGACTCACAAGATCAACCAAAAGGGATTTGCTGGATGAAGTAACTCTTCAAACAACAGAAAAGTTTAAGAAGAACAAGAGAGAATTCTCTGAAAATATTTAGATAAAAGTTGGATTATTTGAAAATACAAATGTTTTTACCTTTTACACTTAGCTTTAGGTTTAGTTATAAAATAATAAAATAAACTCTTGAACTTCAACCTTATGCACGAAAATAATAATGAAATAAAATGAAAGGCAATCCAAAATATACCCTTGAGTTCCTTTTCATTCCTTGCATAAAATGTCTTGGTCGGTCCATTATTTTGTGCACATATGTTTGAATTCGCATAAATTGGAGAACACCCGTTTTATAAATAGCATAACTCCTTCATCTGAACTCCTTTTGGTCTAATTCTTCTTTGAGGAGCTTCATAATTGAGCTGAGCACATTTTCCAAGTGGTTTCACGCGTAAAAATCTCGTGGTTTAGAAGTTATGAGTCAAACAGTGAACGTGTGTCTTTGTTGTTTCCCATCCCTCAAGCCAAGCATTCATATTTTGCCGGTCTACTACCCAAGAGCGCATTACTATGGCTGATGAGATTAGGATGACGCTGTTTAAACTAAACCCCAACAAGGCTCCTGGGCCAGATGGTCTTATTACAGGATTCTATAAAGTAGCATGGGGTACTGTTGGTAAGGAGGTTACAGAAACTATCATCCAGTTCTTCTGTTCCTCTTTCCTCCCCTCGGCCACGAACGCGGCAATCTTGTCTCTCGTGCCAAAGAAACCAGGCGCTTCAAAGATAAGCGACTACCATCCAATCTCGTGCTGCAACACACTCTACAAAACCTTCTCAAAACTCTTGGTGGGTAGACTTAAACCCATACTACCTGAGTTCATACTTCCCAATCAAACGGCTTTTGTTAAGGGCAGGCTTCTGGTCGAGAACACGGTTCTGACATCTGAGATTAATGGCTACAACAGAGACAGGGGTCCAAAACGCATTGCTATAAAAGTTGACATTGCAAAAGCTTTCGATACAGTGCGCTGGGACTATCTCATCAACTGTTTCAGGGGTTTGAACTTTCCTAACCAGTATATCAGGTGGATCGAAACGTGTATAAGCACTGCAAATTTCACGGTTGGTTACAATGGAACGGTCCAAAGGCATTTCAAAGCAAAAAGAGGAATCCGCCAGGGTGATCCGCTCTCTCCTTATTTGTTTGTCATTGTTATGAATGGGCTATCATTGCTGCTTAATAATGCTGCAGAGGAAGGACGGTTTAACTATCATCACAAATGTGCTTCTTCCAAGCTTAATCATTTATGTTTCGCTGATGATCTGTTGATTTTTCTGGAGGGCTCCATTCGGTCAGTTCAATCGATCCTATCTATTCTCTCTTACTTTGAACACATCTCTGGACTAGCTTTGAGTGTAGAGAAAAAAAGTTTTTATTCAGCGGGGGTTTCACGAGAAGATATTCAAGCGATTTCCTTCTCTACAGGGCTTACTCATGGAGAACTTCCCATACGCTATCTAGGAGTTCCACTAAGTCCTAAGAAGCTAACTATGACGAATTGCAAGCCACGAATTGCAAGCCACTCATCAATCAAATCAAGAGTCAAGTTAATACTTAGAGTTAGAGGTCCTTGTCGTTTGCCGGTCCTCTCCTCCTAATCAACATGGTGATTGCCGGTATCACTAACTTCTGGTGTGCAACTTTCATCCTGCCAAAAGAATGCATTTCAATGATCAACACGATTTGTGGTTCTTTCTTATGGAAAGGCTGTATAGATGGGCATTATTCTGCCAGAGTATCCTGGGAGACGGTAACTCACTCAAAGGATGAAGGTGGTTTGGGGATTAGGAATTTCCATTACTTGAATCAAGCGTGCATCCTCAAGCTGATTTGTCTTCTCTTTTTTCAGGCAGGCTTTGTGTGGGTGGCTTGGTTTATGAACGAAATTCTGGATGACTGCCTTAGTAACTTTTGGACCTGCAAACCAAAGCAAAAGCATTCTTGGTTAGTAAATAAGCTCATTAAAATGAGGGATATGGCATTTGACTGGATTAAAATCAGAGTTGGAAATGGAGAGCAAACTCGATTTTGGTCAGATCATTGGTCTCCTATGGGGAAACTGGAAACATTCCTCGCTGACTCCTCTTCTCGTCTTGGTCTCCCCACTAGAATCACTCTAGCCCAAATGTTTTCAGATGGTGCTTGGTCCTTGCCTCCTGCTCGGTCAGACAACCAAGTAAGTGTCCATGCATACTTGTCCACAATTCAACTAACAACTGACATGGATAAATATGAATGGTGGCCGAATATTGTTATGCGAAAGACTTACTCTACGGGGGAAATCTACAGACTGATAAAGAATCACAAACCTTTGGTTCCGTAGAAGAAGCTTATTTGGAATAAAAGAGGAGTCCCCCGGCATAGCTTCTTGGCGTGGCTATTCAGCCAAAACAGATGCCCAACAAGAGACAGGTTGATTAATTGGGGCCTCCCAACAGATGATCGATGTCTACTTTGTGGCACTGCCCCTGAGTCTCGGGATCACTTGATGTTTGAATGCAGCTACTTGTGGTATATTTGGAAACATCTGGCAGAGCGATGCACTATCTCACCCACCTGCAACTGGCAAGGCAACATTGACCTCCTCCTTTCACCGGGACGTCCGAATCTCATCAACCGTTTGGCAGGCATGTGCTGGCAAGCAACGATCTACTCCATTTGGACTGAACGCAACAATCGTCTCCACCGCAAATTCTATAAAATAGTGGATTGCACGCTCAAAGGAATTGACCTGCTTATACGCAACAAACTCTCTTCGTTTTACTCCACAAACCCTGTCGTCGCTTCTTCTATGCGGCAGATTTGGATAGCAACAACGGCTACTCCTCCCTAATCTCCTCCTATATTGTTCGATTTGTCATCGCTGAATCCACAAAGCTTTGTGTGTTACTTTGAAAGTATCGACTCCTCCTTATCACTCGGTTCATATCTATCTCGTGTCTTTTATTATTGGGCTTTTAGACTTGTTGCTTTCTTAAATCGGGGTTTTGGTTGAAATCTAGGCTTGTAAAACATTTTCTATTCTCATGTTTTAATATTAGTAAACCTGCTTTCAAAAAAAAAAAAAAAATGATTTGATAACCACTCTTTTTTACAACAATGCAATTTTGTATTCTAAGACGAAGACAACACATACCCCACTTTCATGTGAGCTCGTTAGAGCATGTGCACGGATCTTTAACTAGATGTTTGTTCTAATCTAGTTAAAACCGACCTCTAAATCAGCACCGTCTCATGAATTTGGAGTTACACATTTTTTTTTTTTGTCATCAAGAAAAAACAGACTCATACAGACTCTATTAACTAAACTATTAGCTATGTATCAATGTGAACGACATGAAGCGATTGACTCCTTGCACCGCGTGCTAGTTTATCCGCCTTTATATTCTGCGTTCGTGGAACATAAATGATGTCTGAGCTGTAGAAGTGTTCCTTCAGGGTATTTAGGTCTTCTAGGTATGTTGCAAAAGCTGGCCATTCCTCCGGTGCTGAAACCATCTTTACCAGTTGAGAGCAATCTGTTGCAAAGGTTACCCGAGACTGACGTAAGTTCCTCATACATTCCATACCCCAGAGTAACGCTTCCATTTCCACATGCAGGGAAGAGATACTAGGTCTAGTATTCCTTGCCCCCATCAGTCCGTCAAAACCTGGGAAAGTACTGTACCATCCTTGACCAGAAAAAGGAGCATCCTCCTTCCAAGAACCATCAACATAACACCATCTCCCAGAGCTTCCTATTGACAATGAGTCTTCTACCTGCGAACTTTCTTGTAATACCTTTGGATGTTGTGCCTCCCTCCATAAAGTTGATTCTGTTTCTGCCAA
>KE156224.1:35169-53955 GCA_000411075.1 Sisymbrium irio | reverse complement strand
CTCTCTCTCTCTCTCTCTCTCAGATATCAGGAGCTTTGATAGAAATTTCTGATTCCAAATCTTCTCATGGTGGTAGCATTGCTCTCATTTCCGGAACACCTGAACAGAAGTGTACCGCAGAGAACTTGTTCCATGCTTTTATTATTTCCACTTGAATAGTTTGCTCTTGCCCCCGAAATCTTTTTCCAAGGAAGTGTATTCCTGTCTTTCTAGCTCAGGTTTTCCTCCTCCTTTCATCAAGTTCCGATATGATACATCCTGTTTCAGTTGTAAGCATTGGAGATGCATTGTATTAGGTGACCACTATCATTGGGTGGACTAGTACTTGAGTTACGATAGTAAACGAAGTGCTTGCTGTTTGCATTTTCAGTAAGTTAAAAAATCTCATTTATCGGTTTTTATGATAGTTTGGGATGTCTTAATGTGGAATAAAATATTTTGTGGCAGTTTGGATGCTGATGGCTCTAATGGTACTGAAGAACATATAAACAGCACGAAAGCTTTTGTCAAGTCTCTCTGTATTTTGGAAACTAAAAAGATGTTTTCATCAATAATTTGGATCTCGTTTGAACTGTTATGCGTTAAGTTTTGAATTTTTTTTCCCCTTTGTAAACTGATATTTTCACAAATCTTGCTTTTTGCAAATGATGTATATTACAAGTTACTCGGTTTATTACTTAAAGTGGATCAATTACATTTTTAAGGGATTTCGACATCTTATACACATGTGCATCAGGTATCATGGATGCAAATAAACCTATCGTAAAGACAACAAATATGTTTTGGCAAATAAGTACAATTCTCTAAATGTCGTTAAGCCATTTCGTTAATTGAACAGATAAGGTAAAAATGTGTTGAATGTGAAATGGTTCTACAGGAAATCGCTCGAATAGCATCAACGGAATTGAAACAAAACTTTTATTAGTCAGACATCTTACAACGAAGCTGGATTGTTAATGCAACTAGCATCACTTGAAGGAACATGGAACTAGTCACTGGAACGGGTTACTCAGTGTTACAAGGAAGCTATACTAAACGCACATAGCCAACTCTTTTTTTGTACAGAGAGTGAGATGTCTCCTTCAAAGGTCACTTGGTTAACAACACTGATGTTTTCTTTGAAACTGACACGACATGACATGATATCGAATATTTTTCGATTTGGTGTCTACTTTGCTAAAACTTCATTAGATCAAAGAGTACTGATCGTATCTTTTTTAGACAAAGATTCACGAATAAATGAAACTTAATTATCATCTCACTAGGAGATATTCTACATGGAGATTTATCAAAACTATGTTATATTCATCTATTAACATAAGTTCTCTACACTCTACATGAAACATAGATATTCATGTTTCTGGAAAAAGAAAAGCGGAGATATGAAAGGAAAAGAAACCAAGAAAATGGAGGAAAAAATTATCACAAAGATGATAATAGATTTTTTTTTGGATTTTTAAAGGTTTTTAAAAATTATTTTCGAACAAATATACTTTAAAATTTTGTTTAGATTTTGCTGAATATTCAGTTACTAGATCTGATATTTTTAAGATTTTGTTAACTGAATTATTCAGAATATGAACGGATAAAAAAACTACCATTAGGTAGAATATACATCATAACCAAAATTAAAACATATAGAAACAGTTAGAATATAACTTCTATTGGCAGTTAGAACAAAGAAGAATGTTTAGGATAGAACGAAACGTATTCTGAATAAGTTAGAAGAAAGACCAAAAGATAGAATATGAATTCTAACCTCAGTTAGAACATTAAACAAATGTTAGAATAGATCGACATGTGTTCTAATCTTGTTAGAACATAGACAAAAGAATAAAATATGTATTCTAACCAAGTCAGAACATAGACAAAAGTTTAGAATATATATTCTATTGTTGAATAGAATATTGTACAACATATAGAATAGAACTGATCCATTCTAAGGAAGTATATAATGTTAACAAAAACTAGGATTTACATTCTAGGTTAGATATAATTATTATTAACTTAAATCGAAAATATTTTTATTAAATCGTTTGTTTCCAAAAGTAAAATAAAAAAAATATTGATAACATAATATATTTCCATTTCTATATTTTCTCAATTATTAAACATTTTTTTGATAATTATTTTATTTTTCCGAAAATGAAAATATGGGTAAAATATTTCAATATTGGCAAAAGTATGTGAAAATATAATGTGACAATTTAACTTTTAATGTAGAGTATTTAGCTAAATTCCCCAAAAAATTATTTAAAAAGTGTAAAGGGCCTTACAATCTAAATTTTAGGAGCCACAACGTCAAATATAATTGAAAACTAGATCCCAAATGTTATTTCAAGCTTGAAAGAGTACATGCTATGTTGTCATCTGGTAGCTCATTTTAAGTGATGTTTGGGATGGAATAGAGTGGGTATGTCTTATCTAAATGGAGTGGTACATACTTATCTGATATATTCTGTCTTGATCGCAGAGTGCAGCATGACCACCCACAAGTTTTGATGAACCGTATGAGATGTCCAAAAGTCATTGTTCAAGTCCGATCCTTTGTGATCAATTCAGTTTTGATCGTTCGTATGATTTCAGAGCAAGTGTTGTTTTCCGTTTGGTTAAAGAGTCTTGCCGCATCTCTTAATTCTGAGTTGTGAGAATACGAGTAGAGGTTCTCGGTTAGATTAGAGGATGAAAACTACCTACGAAATTCGAAATGATCATATATAAGCATTAATACTCTTTCCCATCATTTTGATTATCGAATAATATGTTCAGTAGAGCTTCAGGAGTATATTTGACCCGAAACTAAATTTTCCCCTTTATTGTAACTCCAAAGATGACCGGAAAAATTAATCTAAAAAATATAGAAGTGACAACCGAACCAATGTGTCTACAAATTCTTGAAAAGAAAATTGAAATCCAAATTATACAGGGCAAAAAAAATCAAGACGGTGAAATTAAAATTAACGTAGGAAGTCACATGTGTGACATGTGTGTTTCTTCTTCATCTATTGCCGACGACAACATCTGATTGAGAAATGGACTCATACATTTGAACGACGAACACTAACATCTCGATTAGTCTGAAGACTAGGGGTGTTAAAATGGGTCATGGAGAATGGGTTGACCCAATCCATTTCGACCCATTAACCCAAATAACCTGTTAATTTTGACCCAATTGAGTTTATGGGTTAACCAGTTGATGGATCTAACGGATATGGGTCATATGGGTTTGATGGTTAAAAGGGTTGACCCATTAACCTTTTCTCTAATTAAAACAAAAGAACAAACACTCTCTTGTCTCCCCCAAATTGATTTTCCATCGAATGTCTCTTTGATTCTCTTGTCCTCACATCGATTTTCTATTTCCGAGAAAGAAACCCATCTCTTCGATTTGTCTATCGTTTGGACATCGCCAGAGATATCTCAATCTCTCTCTCAGTGATCAAAGATTGTAACTTTCTCATCTTCCCTTTCCCTCGCTGATTCTGCCTACACCGTAAAGCTTCAGTTCCATTTGGTTTGGGTTTGTATGTGTTTGAATTGTGATGAATGATTTGATTAGTTCGTTTTTCTTTTGTGGGTTTAGTAAATGCATGTCTTTGATTTGTAATCAGTAGTGTTTCTCTTTTAAGGTATTCTCTTCATTCTTTGTTTTTGTGGGTTTTTATTTTTTGATGAATTATTTGATTAGTTCGTTTTTTTTTTTGTGGGTTTATTAAGTGTATGTCTTTGGTTTGTGATCAGTCTTTTTTATATTGTAATTGATTTTGGAGTGTCTCTCTTTGAAGTTATTCTCTTTTATGAAGACTTGGCTATAAATGTTACATTTTGCTCTTCAGGTTTCATTAGTCTTCGTTAGAGTTTTAGTATAATAGACTTGGCATGAGACTTTTGAAGAGGCTTTCTTGCATTTGGCCATCTTGTGTGTTGTTGGCCGTGAGGAAGTCTCCCAAAAAGGCTGTTGCTTTGGGTTCTTCTATGCTTCATTCTCTGTTTTTCAGTTCACTGTCTTTGTGGGTTTTACTTTTAAGTAGAATCTTGTATGTGGTTAAATGTGCTTGTATATTTTTTTTCTGTCTACAGGGTTTCACTGAGTTATCGGGATTGCAGAGCTCCTCTGCTTCACTTTACTTCCCTGTGGGAAGAAACTTTCTTCCTCGGCGACACCACTTCTAGGCACTCGCAGAGTGAAAAGGTGACGAAAGAGAACAGAAAAAAGGTGAGCGGGTAAATCTCTCTTTAGTCTTAGATAGTTAACTCAAACGCATCCTTTCAATTAGGACTTTTAAGTTTAATCGTGTTTTATATGATTTTATTAGGACTCTTTGTGCTGTGATTGGATCATCTTCAATGGAAAATGAAGAATATCCTCATGCTGGTGCTATGCAATCTTCAACAGGTACATCACAGTGTAGAATTTCTAATAGTGTGAAAAGAAGAAAAACATCGGATATTTGGAACCTTTTTAGGCTAGATAAATATGAGAATGATGCAGAGAGAGCATCTTAGCTCCGAAATTTCCATTTTTTCTCACTTCAGAGCCAGTTTAATGCTAAAGCTATGTAGAAATACAATGTTCTGACATATTGCCGTGACCTATGAATGTGTTTATTTACCTTAAGCTGTTTGTCATTTGAGCAGAAAGGAAACACTAAAGAATCATGTTCCTAACTGTGGGAAAGAAGGAATTAAAGAGCTCAAGAGAATTGCTGCCAGCTTTGAGGAGTTAATTTTCATCACTTTCTAAATTTTAAACCAAGTGGAAGGATGCAATATAGGAATAGTCAAGCCACCAGTTTTTCCCCTAGTATACCTCTAGGTTCATCGGAAGTCATTCGCTTCAATACTCAATGTACTGAAGAAGCAAGCTTAGGAGAACAGGCTATTGCTAAGCGTAGAGAGAGACGAAAATGGCCCCCGTCCGATGATCTTGTGCTGATCAGCGCATGGTTAAACACAAGCAAGAATGCGGTTGGTAGTGAGCAAAAATCAGAAGCTTTCTGGAAGCGTATTGCATCTTACTATGCGGCAAGTCCTCAGGTCACAGGTGGTGAAAAGCGAGAGCCAAGTCACTGTAAACAGAGGTGGCAGAAGATTAATGATCTCGTGTGCAGGTTTTGTGAATCCTATGAGGCTGCTAAAAGAGAGAAAAGTAGTGGCCAGAATGAGGATGATGTTTTTAAATTGGCTCACCAAATCTTCTACAACAATCACAAGAAGAAATTCAATCTTGACCATGCTTGGATGGAGCTGCGCAATGAGAAGAAATGGTGTGAACTTGCTACTTCTAAAACTGATGGAAGCTGTAAAAAGAGAAGGTGTGAGGATGGTGAACAATCATCAAACTCTCACGCAAATGAAGGAAAGTCTGTGGAAGATGATCAACCAACCAACCGTCCTCCTAGTGTTAAGGCCGCAAAAGGACAAGTTAAGAGGACTATGGTAGAGGGCAATGCTCGGTCCGAGTTTCAGAGCATGTGGTCCATTAAAGAGAAGGAGTATTCTATGAAAGAAAGACTGTCGAAGATGGCTTTACTTGACACTCTCATTGCAAAGAAAGATCCACTTTCTGAGTATGAAGAAGCTCTAAAGAAGAAGCTTATTACAGAAATGTTGGCTACTTAGTTGATGTTTGTGATTCAGCTTTATTTGTTTATTTTGTTTTAATTGTTTGTGTTTCACCTTTAGTTGTCGTTTGTTTTATTTAGGCCATTACACTGGACCTTAACTTAACTGGTGTACTATTGCACGTACCCTTTTCGACATCACTATTATTCTTCCGGTTTAGACTCCTACCGGAGCAGTTTCCTTCGTTGGCAACGATTTCTCGTATATTTTCCAGCTGTTTGCATAGGTTTTTGTAAATTAGCATGAATTGTTTTTTGTAAGTTTCGAGTTGAATACAGATGCCTCGGAGGCTATAAGGGAGAAGATTTTCAAAGCATCAACCTTTAGCATTTTCACCGTTTATGCAGTCTCTTGCATTGGCTTCAAGGGCGAGGCCTAGATTGTGCCATCCAAAAGATTGTCAATGTTCTGAAAATTTGTCTTTTGGCTAGAAAATTTAATTTAGAATTTCTATTTCAGAGCATTGTAGTAACTAACCCTGATGAGTATTATATCTTATTCTCATTTTTGTAGATGAAAATGTTCCCTCAATTATCTAAAAGGGAGAAAAATCAAGCAGTCCTCTGATAAAGAACTTTTAGATATATAGCTACTCTTGGTGAAAAAGGCAAAAGATGTTGGTTTATTAGTAGCACAACTCCTTCCTCCAATGGATTGTTTCATGAAGTCTCATGGGCTACTGAAGAGGATGAGGTTCAATCTCTAAGGTAACGTCTTTCCTAATAGTTCAATCTTTAAAAGCTCTTTTCATCACATTACTTCCCGTGCTTAAAAAACAAAAAGCAATCTCATATAGAAAGCTAAAACTATATAGAAACTGTTTTCATTCATATACTTCACCATTAACGTTGACTTCCAAATTTTAAGGTATCATCCACATATTAAAAGCTATTGTGTCTCTCCAATTATTAACGTATTCTCTTTTACCCACATCTCTTCCTTTGTTCTTTGGTGGGTTTGCATCTTCAATGGAAAAAATGACCAAAATGTAAGCTTGAACAAATATATGAATCCACATAAAGACAGAAGACAACGCAAAAAGTATCAGTTTAATTAAAAAGATGTTTAATATTACAGAGAGCCAAAAAAAAAGGTTAAGTAATTCTTCTAGAAGTAGGGAAATAAGAGATTAATAGAGCCTTATGGTTTTTCTCCTGCAATGTGCAAGTGCTCCAGGGCATTTCTACTTAACTCAGCAAGATACTCCGACTCAATAGGAGCCCATTCCCTCTCAGTCATCTCCATTATCTCGTTGTTGTCTTCCTGCCATTGAAGACAATTAAAAAAAGCATCAAGAAGTGTCCCAATAGCATTCTCTCTCAGTGTGTTCTTCAAATCTGTATGAGGCCTTATTACGTTCCCATACGATTCAACAAGTTTACAGAAAAAACGGAACCGGATATCTTTTGGTTTCACAAAACTAAACTCCCGTTGTTTCATCATATCAACTCTCTCTGCTAAATCCAACAAAAAAGACCTCCCATAACGTACCACAAACTGTGCTGTAAGCTTAATCATACCAAGCTCTTTCAATGTTACTGTAACCTTGGGAGGTTGTGCATCTACTTCACGACGCCAATCACCACTACTAGCATCTAAATTAGGTCCGGCTTGAATCGGAGCACGGTATTCAGCAATCTTTTGCGGGTAGAGTGCGTGACAAGGATCTGAATTACACATAAAGTTGAATATTGGATTATTTGCATGAAGGGACCTCATGTCCTCCTCGTATTCTGACCCCATTTCAGCAATTAAACGTGCTGTGTAATTGGGCATTTTTTTCATCTCTCGAGGTTGCTTAATTTCCATACTCCTCGTGTGATGACCCTGAGCTTGATTTGAATCGGACATTTTCTTTTTAATCTGCTTTGTCCTTTGTACTTTAAAGTTTAAACAAAGGAAGAGACTACACGACTCTTGAGTCACACACAAGAAGAGGAAGACTCGAACTTCTTTCTCTCTATCTTTCTTTCTGATTCTGAATTTCTAATGGACGATGCTGTAGTAGTAGACGTCTTCTATATATAGCCAATGGTCTTCTCTTGTTTTTCCTTTTTCTTGACCGACTCTTGATTTTTCCTTTTCTAAACAACATATTGACTGAGCGAAAACTTTCCTATTTCAATAACAATTTTAAAATTTTAAGGTCTTATTTTCAAAATACCTTTTTAAAACAAAAAGGTGCTCTTTTCTAATAAAACAAAAGTAATACACTCAAAAAGGATCAGGTAACACAATCACTAGTTTAACAACAAAAAACGTTTACGAATTTGGTTTTTTAGTAAGTAAACAGGAAACTCAAAGAAGATACTTCACCATGTAAGGACCTTCCAATTCATAACCCAACTTTCTGTAGTAATGTCGAGTTCCTACACCTGAAATCACACCGATTTTGTTAGATCGGTGTTCTCTTCTAGCAATCCTCTCTGCTTCTTCCATCAGAAGTGTTCCGTAACCCTTTGCAAAATTAGACATAAAAGCAAAAATAAACGATAATCAGAATACAAACAACTCAATAATTTGAGTGTCAATTTCATCTGTTTTAAAAAAGTTGAAATCTAGTGTGTACCTGATGTTGCAACTTATCAGCGTCACGACCATGAACTGGTACAGCCGTTCCATACACGTGAAGCTCACGGACAACAGAACACTTTCCCATGAGTTCTGGACAAGTTACGTTCTTACCGCATTTTCGCAAACGTAATAACCCAACAAGAATGTCCTGCGTCCACCAAGATAAATGATTAGTGCATGACGATGAGATTGTGGATACAATTTCACCTAGTCAATCTATATATGATACACGACTTATTACATATTTGATCAAAGATACAAATTCGCTGTACACGCCACTAGATGGAAGCACGTGGTAAGTCCAATAGAATTAAGTTTTCGGGAAAAGCCAATCAAACAGATACTGATACGCGGTATATATAAAGCTCTGTGTCCTACCTAATCTTTGATCTTATACATGTTAAAAAGTTATAGCAACCCGCTAACTAAAGTCCAGTGTTATCTAGCATTCTCAGTGTTATCTAATGAATTCCCTAGCATTCTCATTGTTATCTTATGAATCGTGAGGATGAGTGATATGAAGCTTGTACCTGGCGTGTATCTTCATATGAAAGGAATATCTCCCAACCTTCATTTGCACTGTAATCACGACGCACAAGCTCTACTTGTTCTGGCTTAATTTTGTGATGAATGTCCTGTACTCAGACATATGAGCAAATATATGTTACGAAATTCAGTATTCAAAACAAGATAACAAAAGTCAAAACAACATGTGGCGTTTCTCACCTGAATTCCGGCTTCACGAGTACGAACATCACGGCACTTAAGGCCCAAGTCATCCATTCTGGCAAGAGCCAGCTCACGAAGATTTCCTTTTTCAACCCCCGACGTAACCAGAGGCATAGGAATATCACGCTGAACTCTATAAACACGTGTCCATGGAGGTACCATGGAGAGAATCCTTGCAACTATGTCCACAAGTTGCTCTGGTGGATAGTTTCGGTACCTGCAGAAAAGTGAACAGATTAGCGCTTTTCCCTTTTAACATACAGTCGCATTCTTCTTTGAACACAAAGGACATTAATATACCTCCCAGTTTTCCATAGTTCGTAAAGTCCGGTTCCACGTATCACAAGAGTAGGATATATTTTTAATCCATCTGCTCTAAATGACGGGCTCTCAAAAAACTCCTTGAAACTTTCCATGTCTCTCTCAACACCAACATTAGGAAGATCAGGCATCATATGCGCAACCACCTAGAAAGAAAAACAGACAAAAGAAGTACGTACACAATTATAACAGCGTCATCGAATAAAAAAGGCTCACTGCCCTGAAGGGAAATGATGAACATAAACGTAGAAGGTGAAAGCTTCTAAGACAAATTTGATGCTAACATAACAAAATTCTCATCAAAGACTAATGTATAAAGATGTATACCTTGAAACCAGCATCTTTAGCCAAGCAGAAGCAGTCGGCCACCGCAGCAACAGTATGACCTCTATTTGTGTCACGGGCAACATCTTCATATATGCTCTGGACACCGATCTCTAGTCGAGTGCAACCATAGGTCAGCATTTGTCGTAGATGCGGTCCAAGACAGTAATCTGGCCTCCTGGTTAATTTTTAAAATAGATTAGAAATTGTATTCAACTCTTCCATTTAAATTGATCAATGAAACACAAAATTGATTCACAATGCAATCAATATATAGAAACTATGAAATCTTTATTAAAAACAAAGAAGAAGGATCTCCAAATATAAATGATTAAGATAAGGATCAATAATCCAAAAAACTCACGTTTCAATTGTCATGCCAATGCATTTAGTTGCGCTATGTTCAGAGTAAGCAACCGCCTCTTCAACATTGGCAGAAGTATGTCCTGACAAAGCATCATGAAGGTTCCGTATGAAGAAATCCCGGTACTCAGCAGGCAGCGACATAAAAGTACCTCCCATCAAAATGAACTCAACCTGTCATTCAAAATTATCTAGGCTGAAGAACTGGTAAAAAAAAAAACTATTACTAGAAAAAATAAGAAAAGAAAATCAAACTCTAACCTTATCTACACTGTGACCCAACCGCTTCAGCTGATCTATCCTACTCCTTGCCTGAACATATGGATTATACCTATGACCATAATAAACAGCAACTGAAACATAAAACTTGCATCCTCATCACATAAATAGAGCAAAGAACTATATATCATCGTCAATTAGGATGTTCAAAACTTTGCAGTTAAGAATTATGTATCTTTTTGTTTCCATCATAGAGAGGAACAAACTATTCAGTTTAGCATTATACTTATGGATGTTTAGCAGCTGCCTTATACAGAAAGTCTACGTCCTTTTTCATAGTCTAGAACTCCATCTCACAATTCATAAAAAAATTACTGTCATCAACAACATTAGAAGCATTAATCACACTCCAAAGCAACAACGACCCTAAGAAAATTTCCAAATCTAAGCTCTTATGATCCAACACAACATACTCCCCAAAACTACCACCCATGTAATGTCAGCAACTATATCTAAGCTCAAACTCCAGTAATAATCTAGATTGTAATTATTATAAAATCAACTCAACATCTTGTATTAAATATTAAATCCACAATCTATCATTAACAACACTCAACAAAATCCTAACAAACTACAACATAGTCTCCAAAACTACCAACCATGTGATGTCAGCAACTATATCTAAGCTCAAATTCCGATAACATTAATCCATAATCCATCATTAACAGCATTCAACAGAATCCTAACAAACTATATCTAAGCTCAAACTCCGGTAACATTAATCCATAATCCATCATTAACAGCATTCAACAGAATCCTAACAAACTATAACTGCATAACAAACTCTTCACCTGGCTCGAATAGCTCGCATGCTAGTGGGTTCATAACCAGTATAAGACTGAGTACTATACTCAAAGTCAGAGTCAGGTCCACCTGGACAATACACGCATATATTCCCCGTAGTAGCTATATGTGGACACCTATGCGGTTTAGACATAACCGCCACGACTGCGATTCCTGAAGCGGTTCGAACCGGTTTAGCACGGAGTTTCGGGAGAAGAGTCTCTCTCTCCGAATCAGGAAGCGCTGATATCATCTCGACTAGCTTCGGCGCACGTGCTAATCCGTATTTACGGCACGCGGCGGTTTTAATTGCGTTTAGATCGACGTTCTCGTTGCGGTGAGAACGCTCGATCATTGTGCTTACGATCTCTGATATGGCTCGAACTCGAGCTTCTTCTTCTGTTAATCCTCGGCCTTGGAATCCGCCTCTACCTGGTTTAGGTTGCTTTTTCGTTTCGATGTTCGTCATTACCGCCGTCGCCGCCATCGCCGCAAAACCTTCAGAGGAGTGAGACGGGGAAGATAGCGGAAAGGTTTACAACGGAGATAGTTTAGTTGTGTGTATAGGCAAGTCTTTATAACGACACCGTTTTGAGCTTAGAGGACTAAAAGAACCAAATCGAAAACACGAACAAAATCCGAACCGATCCGAAGAAAAACTGGATTGGACCGGGTTCGATTATAGTTAAAATTCCGGTTTTAGGTATTGGGCGGACGAGGAAACGTGATTCGGTGTGTCACCGTGGCGAGTTGGAGGTCTCTGTCAACTCTCAAGTCGACGAATTTGGATCAGAATTAAGGGTTTTCATAACTCATCTTCGACTAAAAATTGGGCTTTGTATTATGTCATCGAAACCATTTAGATTGTTTCTTTCTGGGTTTTAATACAGTTTTTTTTTTTCGCCGAAAATTATATTATATTAATTTACGAAATAGGAAAATCCAATACATTAAATCAGATAGAGAGTTTGATAACAACATTGAACTTGTGCAAGACATCGCCTGTCGAGGACCTTGTGTAGCAAGGAAATGCGTGGGTTTGTTTCCAACTCTTCCGATAAATTTGATTTCTGCTACTTCCAATTTCGAAATGAAAGTTTTGATGTCGTCAATTAGGTTTTTCAGACGCCAATCATATAGTGAGTCCGAGAGAAGATTACAGAGTACCTGACAATCAGTTTCGAAGATAACTTTTGTATATCCCAGCTGGTGAATCCTTTTACAAGCTTCCAAGAAAGCTTTACTCTCGGCTTCTAAAGGTGACATCGAAAGTGTTTAGGATCATAGACTCTTAGAAGAGAGGTTGCCTCAGATGATTACGTATAAGCCAGCCCCCATTATTGGATCTTAAGTGATGATCAAAGGATGCATCAATATTGCATTTGACAAAACCACAGGAAAGTGGTGTCCATCCAATAGAAGGAGAAATTGTCGATTGTTGAAAGGTTGTCTGTGAATGTAGAACAGTCACCCAATCTCTAACCTCAGATACAGAGTAATGGACGTCTAATCTGGGATTAGGCAATCTGGAGTTGAAGATGTACTCGTTTCTGGATTTCCATATTTTTCAAAGAACCGAGAAAGACAAGACTTGAGTTTCGAGAGACAACGATTGGTCAGAGAAATTGTCCAAAAGCATAGAGATATTTGCTTCAAGAAAATCTGAGAAATTAAACTGAGAGGAAGCTTCCATCCAAGTTGCCGTTGAAGCAGGACAACTGAATAGTAAGTGATTTATTGTTTCATCATATAGGCCACATCTCTTGCATGTTTGTCTATTGCAATCCCCCTTGTCCGAAGTCTGGAGCAAGTTGGTAGGGCTTGTGATAGTATTCTCCAAATGAAGTGTTTGAATTTCGGGAGGATAGGTAGTTGCCATATACGGTTCTTTAGATTGATGTCTCCATGAGGTGGCAATATGTTGTTGAACTCTGTCTCTGAGTTGCAGGCTAGTCAATATCCGGAGCGAACTGTATAGCAGCCATGGGGAGTATGACTCCAGATTAATTTATCCTGAGAGCGATTTAATACAGTTATCATTTGATTTTTTGAATTTAATTATTTGGTTACTTTTTATCGAAAGTACCATTTAATTTGTTATTTTTATATTATTATTAGATGTGATTTGGAAGAAATTATAATGATATCTTGTTTAATACTATGATATTTGATATTTTAGTGAATCTTATATAAAATTATATATTTATTTTTCTAATTTTGTTGTAAAGTATATAAAAATCTCTGATTTTTTTTTCAGATTTTTGTTAACTCTTTAGGCCCTATAGACTTTATAGATAATGCCTAATGAAATTCTAAAATATGAAATATCTAATAGTTTTTGTTAGAGATCGACACCAAATCTAAACAGTTGTTTCCAAACTGAAGTTTTAAACTGAACCAAATCAAATAACAAAATAATCCAAAGATTATTGTAGTATAATATTGTGAAAATATAACTCATATTCAATACATTTTTTTGGGTCAACAAATAAAGTTCAGTAAAACCTTAAAAACAATCAATAATCCAAACAGAAAACAGATATTATTAACCAACCGGATATTCATTCTCTAAATTCAGTACTATCCTCTTCCTTAAGATAGTCCAAAAGCCCTCCTCTCTTTATAAGATTCAATAAGCAGTGAGTGACGTTCCGACAGATCCACAAAGACTTCCACTTCAACACAATGGCGAATGAACAACTTGCTACCGATACAACCACCCTCGTCTCCGATTTCCTCTCCTTTCTCAACGCTTCTCCCACCGCCTTTCACGCCGTCGGTAAATTCTCCAAAACGATCACACGATTGTCTCTCTTCTTGTTTTCTCCTCAGCATCATCGTTCTAATACTGATCTAACTAAACTGTAGATGAGTCAAAGAGCCGGCTACGTAACGCTGGTTATGAACAGATATCCGAGAGAGATGATTGGAAACTCGAAGCGGGCAAAAAGTATTTCTTTACAAGAAACTACTCAACTATTGTCGCTTTTGCTATTGGTAAAAAGTAAGAAACTTTTGAAACAGATACGTTGAATTTTTCTGCAAGAAAAGGTCTTTATGTTTGGGTTTGTGGGTACTGATACGTTACAAGTAAAGGTCTTATCTTTGGGGTTTGTTTATAGGTACGTTGCTGGCAATGGATTCCATATCATTGGTGCTCATACTGATAGCCCTTGTTTGAAACTGAAGCCTGTTTCAAAGGTTTGTTTTGTCTCAATTGGGATTTTCTTGTGGTTTTGTTTGATTGTGTAGTTAAGTTTGGATATGGGTTGTGTTGATAGATAACTAAAGGCGGATACTTGGAGGTTGGTGTTCAAACATATGGAGGTGGGTTATGGTACACTTGGTTTGATCGTGACTTGACAGTTGCGGGACGTGTGATTGTTAAGGAAGAGAAGGCTTGTGGTTCTGTCTCATATTCTCATAGGCTAGTTAGGATTGAAGATCCTATAATGAGGATTCCTACCTTGGCTATTCACTTGGACAGGTAACCTTGAAATCGTTGCTTTGTAGCGTGAATAATTCTCTCATGTTGTTAAGGTTAAAGGACCTGATATGAGACGTTTTGTATGATTTGTCTTGCCTTGTGGACAGGAATGTCAACGGTGAAGGTTTTAAGCCAAACACTCAGACACACCTTGTTCCATTACTGGCAACAGCTATCAAGGTGCTTTATCAATGCTTGCTATGGTTCTCAGAACAAATAACATTACTTGAACGAGACTATTGTTACAGGATATGTTTACCATATTATTTATGTCTTTCTTAATTCCACTGTTAAATTTTTGTCATTCACTATTTCTAATTTTGTTTATATATCAACCATTTCTGCTAAGATTATTGCACATCTTTGTGAACCCCTTAATGTTGTCTATGAACTCAAAACAACTGTTATAAAGTTTGCAGCAGTTGTGAGTTCTCGCTTCCTTTGCCTTTAATCTACATTTGTATGTGATATATTTGAAGGCCGAGCTCAATAAAGTGCCAGCAGAAGGTGGCGAACAGGATGGATGGAAGAAATGTACCGAGACTAGTTCAAAATCAAAGCATCATCCACTTCTAATGGAGGTCCATTTAAAATATAAACCTTATGATTTCAGCTTGAGTTTTAGTTCTTGTTCTGGTTTGGTACTCAAGTAGCCCTTCTCTTTAATTATTTCATAGATTATTGCAAACGCTCTGAGCTGTAAACCTGAGGAGATATGCGATTTTGAGCTGCAAGCATGTGACACTCAGCCAAGCATTCTAGCTGGCGCAGCAAAAGAATTTATTTTCTCTGGAAGGCTGGATAATCTCTGCATGTCATATTGCTCTCTAAAGGTACTTATTTACTCTTTGTTCTTTAGTAGGAGAATGTGAGTCTTCTCATCTTGATTTCCTGATCCTAACTGTGCCGTAAGTTGCTCTTAGTCTCTGCATGTACATCACGTGTTAAAGACTTGTGTTTCGTGTCCAATTTATTGCTTACCTTGTAAATTTGTCTCTACAAGTATGTTATGTCACACTGTGTTATGTTGGATCACATCTAAGTAGAGCACCTCTAGCAATTTGTTCTCCTCTTTAAATGGGACATAATATCTAACTTTATCAATTATGTTCGATTTATCTGTGGGAAATGTAATATCTTTCCTTTGAGTTTTATCATCTTCATTTCCTGATCCTAATTGTGCCGTAAGTTGCTCTCAGTCTCTGCCTGTACATCACATTTTAGACACTTGTGTTTTGTGGTCCAATTTATTGCTTACCTTGTAGATGTGTGTCTCTACAAGTACGTTAGTCACACTGAGAATAAGTATTTTCTGGATCAAATCCAAGTGGAGCATCTCTAAGAATTTGTTCTCCTCTTTGAATGGGACTTAATATCTAACTATATTTATTATGCTGCTGAATCAATTGATGAACTGTCAGTAAACAAACATCTTTCAGGTGTTCAGTTTATCTATCTGAAACTTATATATATTCTTTTTATCAAATGCGGAACTATATGTTTGCAGTAAATATTTGAACTTTGTACACAGGCACTTATTGATGCAACGTCTTCGGGAAGTGACCTAGAGGACGAAAGCGGAGTGAGAATGCTCGCATTGTTTGATCATGAGGAAGTTGGTTCTTCTTCAGCACAAGGAGCTGGATCCCCTGTCATGATTGATGCTATGTCACACATCACGAGTTGCTTCAACTCTGATGCTAAGGTTAGTAGCAACCCATTCAAGTATTTAGACATTTAAACTGGGATTGTATTATACTTATATAAGTTCGTTATATTTTTGTTTAATCGTTTCAGGTGCTCAAGAAAGCGGTTCAAAAAAGTATGCTTGTATCCGCTGATATGGCGCATGCTTTACATCCAAACTTTATGGTAATCCTTTCCTTCTGCATTATTTTTATCCTTCTCATGCACATCAGTAAGTTGATACCTCTCCTTCATTGAATTATTGTTTCGTCCTTGGTAGGAAAAACACGAAGAGAATCACCAGCCAAAGATGCACGGAGGGCTTGTCATCAAACACAATGCAAATCAACGTTACGCAACTAATGCTGTAACTTCCTTTGTATTCAGAGAGATAGCAGAAAAGCATAATCTCCCTATTCAGGTATGATTTGCCTGTGAGAGAAGATCCAATAGATATTCTTACTTACTACATGTCATCAAATGACTAATGAGTCTGAAAATATGCAGGATTTTGTGGTACGTAATGATATGGGTTGTGGATCGACCATTGGTCCAATCCTAGCAAGCAGTGTGGGGATAAGGACGGTTGATGTTGGAGCTCCACAGCTCTCGATGCATAGCATCCGTGAGATGTGTGCTGCAGATGACGTGAAGCATTCGTATGAACACTTCAAAGCTTTCTTCAAAGAGTTCACTCACCTTGACGCCAAACTCACTGTCGACGTTTGATAGCTTCTTAATCTTTATTGCTTAGTCAAGTTTGAACCGAACAAATCTTTTATCATTTGTTTTAGAACTGGTGTTTACAGTAATAAAAAGGATTTGTAGTTGGTTTTTCTCACCAAATCCTTGTTGAACTCTAATGTCATTTTGCCCCACCATTTTACTAACATTTTGTTTTCTTTATTCATCTGACATTGTCAGTTACAACCAATAATAACCTACTGCACAAAAGCTGCAGCAAAATGTTTGCTCACAAGACAAAAGACATTCCGGGTGAACAAAACCTCAGGAGAGTTATTAGAAAAGAAAACAAAAGAAGGCAGAAAGAGAGAGATCTCAAACTCAATTATCATGCCAATTTCATTTCAACTTTCATGCAGACACAACCTTCTTCACCTCTTTTGTAACCTCTTCCGGAGCCTTCTCTGCCGGAATGTTCACCAGATTTCCCTTCTTTGCGTAGTAGTCAATTACCTGCGACAACAATCAATCAGTTTCCCCAATCAAAACTCCAATACTCCTCAAGTTACGATACTTTTTCAAGAAACATACCGGTTGCGTTTGCTTGTGGAATGCATCCAGCCTTGACCTAAGTACATCCGCATTGTCGTCTTTACGTTGAATCAGTGGCTCTCCAGTGACCTAAACAACAAAGAAGTTCATAGAGATCAATATTTTCACGGATCCACTGATTTGCCTAATCAAACGTAAAGGGTCTGATGAAATAGCATGAGATGTTTCCTCTTACATCATCGACTCCGGGAACTTTAGGAGGTGCGAATTTAGTATGATAGCTCCTTCCACTTGAAGGGTGAATCCACCTTCCAGTGATTCTTTCTTCAAGAACAGAATCATCGATTGCAAAATTAAGCACTTTGTCTATCTGAGCTCCCCTTCTATTAAGCATCTCATCAAGCTACAGAATTTATAAAGAAAGGTCAGAACTTTTACAAGAATAGACACACTAATCCGAGCACATAAAAGAACCAGACACCTTCTCTGCTTGTGTGACGGTCCTAGGGAACCCATCAAGAATAAAACCTTTCTGACATTTCGGTCTGTTCATTGCTTCATCCATGATACCCACAACCAAATCATCAGAAACAAGCTCTCCCTGTAAAAATAGAAGATATGATTCAATCAAAACTCACTCTTAAAACTAAGATCTTAACAGAAACATAATGAAACTATTTTTTCCCCCTTCTTTACCTTGTCCATTGCTTCCTTTGCCTTTACACCAAGAGGGGACTTAGCAGCAACAGCAGCTCTAAGCATGTCTCCGGTAGACAAATGGCACAAGCAAAACTCGTCCTTTATGACAGGAGACTGCGTACCTTTTCCTGAACCAGGTGGACCTAACAAAACCAACCATATCTCTCCAGTTAGATGTCACAACAATACAAAATCGCTACACCAAAAAAGAAGTTCACTTTATGTTCTCCTATTGAACAACACAAACAAGTATGTTCACTTTCAAGATTTTATACTAAATCATCATATGATCATTAGATAAGCATTACTTAAATGATGGTGGCCATGCAATAAACAAAAGTCAGACAACCTTAATTATTTTTGTTTATACAACATCAACAAAAAATCTCAGACATCTAACAAAATTCTGAAGAAACAAACAGATCGAAGAAGAAACAGGAGAATATTATTATTACAGTGGCAATTGAATTACCAATGAAAACGAGACGTTTGTCAGGTTTAGAGGCACATTTCATGCGGCGAAGGAGTTCAGACATGAGATCGACGGTTTGAATGTCTTCCATATCGACAGAAGCTGAACTGCTTTTCGCCATGAGGAAAGTGTTTTGGTTGCAGAGAGTTAGATTTGGTTCTGGTTTGGTCTTTTTTTTGAAGTGCGTGTTTAAGATTCGATGCTTCCA
>KE156224.1:2993-15832 GCA_000411075.1 Sisymbrium irio | reverse complement strand
AGATTAGATTCACTCAACTCGTATATTATTTATTTCTTTTTAACATGATTTAAATATACATATATAACAATTTTGAAATATCTTTTACATGCTAAAGATAGGATTGATGTGGAGATCTTAGACGAAGAGAAAACTTTCTCATTATATAATAGATTATCATGTCGTATTAAAACTAAAATTATACTCTTCATGATAAGAAAAAATTCAAAGATTGAAGTGTGAAATAAAGATGATTGACAAGCAATTAAAATATTACCAATAAAATGGTTACTATTGAATAAAATCTGATATAGTTGAACATAAATTCTGAAAAACCATATTATCCAATAGCCGTGTCAACAAAAAAACTCCACCCTAACATAAATAGTAGCATTTTCGGATATCAAATAAACTAAATACCAATTAGCAAATGTAAGCGGCCGATATAAATAATCTCTCCAAAAAATTATAAAATTTGTATCTCTCCAAATTTTTTAAGTTACTATGCCCTCCAAAATCATGGTTAAAACCTCAAAACCACATTTTTCAGTTTTGGTCTGTAAACTGTTTCTCAAACATATGTGAACCACCAAAAAACAATATCAAGAGAGATTAAGACCCAATTACAAATAAATAACCATGACCTAGGACCCCAAATAAAATAAAAATCCTCAAATAGACAGTTAATGATTCTTAGAACTTTATAAATTGTAAAATTCAAAATTGAAGTATAAAGTTGAAGGTAAAGTGCACAATGATTGCTCCAATGACTTTAGTTTGTCGTATATAAGTCTTATATCAAATCTACTGTTATTGAAAGCTAAACAAGATTTTGGAAAAAAATGGTGAGGATTTTAGGAGATTTTACAGCTATTTTTAGTTAAAAATAGTCTTTATAGAATATTAATCTATAATATGGCATTTAGGGATCGTTTTACAATAAAAAAATATTTAAAAACTTGATTTCTCTCTCTTTTTCTTCTTCTCTAAACACGATTTCTATGGTGACGTCGACTCAATCTCCCAGAGCTCTGGCGAACAAAGATAGTAATTTGGCCTATGTGGAATAGTTTGTTCTCGATCTCACTAATATTAAACTAAGAGATAATGCTCTTCTCGCACTTTCCAAGGTTCCTCCTACTAATCTCACATTCCCTATTTTGTTCTTTCTTATGTATACATTGTCATGTTTTTGTAGGTTTGGTTCTTATTCAAAAACAAGATCTAAATTTTTTAGTTATACTAATTTGGGAAAGTTTCATATGAAATAAAAACTGAAATGTGATAATAAGTCATGCACTAACGAGCTCTCACAAAAACTATTCCGCATGAAGAGATGTCGCTGATGCAAGAGAGTTTTCTATTTACTTCATTTTTCCAGATGAAAATGTTGGAAGTGTTATAGGCAAAGTCAGTTTTTTCATAAATTAGATTAGGCAAGAAACTGGTGCAATAATTAAAATCAGTATCTCTGAAACTGATGAAGATGACGATTGTATAATTTTCATATCATCAAAAGAGATAATGTAAACCTTTTATACTTATTATAATCTCATTGTTAAAATGTGGAATGTTGAACCAATTTGATTTAAACTTCAGTTACTCGAAGATCAATCCCCAGAAACATTAGTACAACTAATGTCCATTGTATTTTCAGAAAAGGGATTCTTCTGTTCTGATCAAAGAAGTAGTACATGCTTCATCAATGACCAGTGTTCGTGAGTATACTCGTTCTCCTCACTTGCATCACCTTTTATTTTCTTTACTCCACCATCGCCTTCTAGAAAAGAGTACGACAACAATATAGCCGCAAAAAGAGATGAAAAAGGTAAAAAAGATTGTCTTCTAATTTATTTTATCACACACATAAGAGTATACATGATGTTGTCAAAAAATTATTCTCTATATACATCACATCAAGATTATGTCATAGATTGAGGTCCTTCCAGTATAACATATTTTAGATTTTTTTTGTGCCAGTTATAATTCTTCCCAAATCCAGGCTTTTTCTTTTCATGACCATTTCCACCAACATCTTTTGTTTTTGGTGGATTTACATGATGCAACCGGTAGAATATAATATATCATTAGTCAAAGACTCAAGTGGATATTCATTCATAGCATATTTTTCCTTCGAAAAATCTCTTTGTTCTATCATACTGATAAAATATTCAGAGTGACAATCAAACCAAGTCGTCTTTCTTCCATTCGAAAAATAAAAAGACTGTATATTTCATGCAAATTGTACAAGCTTATTTGCCATGGATGCTCCATCCTGATCACATGTTATACGCCGGAAAATCGTTTATTGTCGACATGCAAACATTATTCATGCAAACATTAATAGTGTGACATGTGAGACCTAAATTATGGATCAATTATCTGTATTACAGTTCGAACTGGTCACTTAGTTGCTTTCTGGTAAATAGTTTGTAAACATTACACAAATTGAATCTACTAGCCTTTCACTCATATTTATGCTCAGTTTTCCTTTACATAACCTTAATAGCTAAAGATAATTGAGAATTACCTTCACGATATCCTTCCTATAATGGCTTTCTTGTTGCCTCTAATAAGTTGTAAAATTCTTTTTACTGAAATTGTTGAGGTTCTCCACGTTCTTCTACATTTTGATAACTACCATCATCTTCTACATTTTGAAAACTACTATCATATTTATTATAATTATTTAAAATAATGTAGTTATCAGAAAATGTATCATTCCCCGCAGCCATACGATATTACTTACTTCACTTGTCTCAGCTACTCACGACAGATCAAAATAACTCGTTTGGAAATACGTATTAAGATATTCTCCATATTTAAACTGAATCATCTGGCTTCAATCCATTCTTAAATAAATGTTTCCAAAAATTTTTTCCCGGTGAAAGTTTTTCGTTCTTACAAACACTACAAAGACAATAAAACTTATCGCTGTTGTTTTACGTTATATCCTGGCTGTTTACATAATTCATGAATTTTTCCAACCCCACGATGAAATTTTTTTGTAAAATTCCCGTTATTTTATCTAACCTCCTATACATCCACTTTCGATCATAATTGTAGTTTTCCAGCATTTTTTTTTTAAATTTGTTTTAAGAAACTAAAAAAAAATTAATTTTTTTTAATAAATGTTTAGTGAAGAGTATGCAGAGGAGATACTGATATACAGAGAAAATATTGAGACTATTTTGTGACTATTTAATGACTAATGTAGAGACAATTTAGCAACTAAACCTTATGGTCGTAAAAATTAGGTATAATAATCCAACACGTTTTTCTTCACCATTATATCTACTGACAACTTAGCGATCCACTGAAATTTGTCGTATATTGGTCGCTTGTTAGCGAGTGTTTTGGGATTACAGGTTGCATCTCATTTTTAGTCGTTAATTAGTGACATTTTTAGTCGTTAATTAGTGACTAATCTACAGCGACTGATGAGTGTTTATAGTTTGTTAGTCACGAAATAGTCAGTAACTAGTCATTAATTAGTGGTTTTATTTAGCAACTGTATATGTAGTTGCAAAAATTAGTCGTTAGACCCTGAATTTCTTTAAGTGATATAGTCCAATAAACCCCAAAATGTCACAGATAACCATTGAAAAGAGGATTGCAGATTTTATGGAGAATCATACCCAAATTTGAGCAATAGACCTATTCAAACAGTTTTATATATTGTTTTTTACACACTATTATGTTAGAAGTTCATTGTTCTGTGAGGCAGAATGATAATACCATAATTACTTAATTTAAAATTGCAAGTATTAAGAGACACATGCATTGTGATAAATCTAAACATAGAAATTGAACACAAGTGAAATACTAAGGTAGCATAAGGAAGAACATAAAGAGTGTTATAATCTAGAGAAGTGATATACTTGATAACACAATCATATAAAATGTTTATTTGCTCTATAATTTTGTGATCGGAGACATCGCCTTCAAGATAATTCAACCCATAAGCTATATAATGAGAACCAAGTGAGTAGCCTGAAATAATGACTGATTTACAGTTAGACAGAAGCTTTAACTCTATTGAGCATAAGAGATAATCAGAGGGAGATTATAGATGAAGAGTGCTTACACAAACTTGGAGAGTAATAGTGGCTGGTCAGAGGCTGCTTCTTGTGAGAGAAGGGCATTTTTGTGAAATAAGCGTGTTAGGAATTTTTGTGGATAAGTGATTATCAATAGTATATTGTTGTTGTATTTATATAATGAGGATTGATCAGTGGTGGGGAGCCACTACTGTGCACTTTGGTTTTATTTTTGATGTAGTAAACAATTATTGTTGGAGAAGGTGGAAGGAAATAAAGTTAGTGCTGGTGGCGTAGAAATTGGCAATACTGTATATGTGATTGAGGTATGCTTGTAATCTGATAGTTTCCATCAAATTAATAGAGAGAGGATGGCCAGGGAGAGCAAAGTAAAACGGTTTCGAAATCACTATAGTTTGGATTCCTATTTCATGGACATTTACAGTGGAAAAAGGTGGAGAGTAATAATATTTGTAACGTTTTCTACAGTGTAGATGGAGGAGAGACAAATCGACATGTCAGGTTTAGTAGGAAGCGACGGCTTCGCTAAAGAGCTCGGTGGGGAAGAAGCTCGATCAATTGAATTGAACGACATTCTTTTCTCTGACTATAGCTTGGACTTTGTAATATGCATATATCCATTCTCCATTTTTACAGGCTCTCGTTTGAAATATATAATGTTTTGCTAATTTGGACTGTAAATTTTATTTATTTAGTCGAGTTAGTGCATTTTTTAGGGTTTCAGATTGACAACGAATTTTTAGTTCTTATGGCATTATTGAATTGGCTGAATTATTACCTAACATTTATTCTGACGTGAAAGCCTTGAAATTTTTTTTATATAAAAGATATATCTGAGTAGATACCTCGTTAGGCTATGAAATTTTCAAAGAGTGCATAACATATTATGATTCTTTTATAAATAAATCAAATAAATTTTATTCTTAAGTTTTCTTTTAATATTAAGCTAACTACTAATTCGATCTAAAGAATTTAGAACCAGGACAGTGATAAATCTTTTAACCTAAAATATAATTAGGTGATATGCACTGTAACTAGCAAAAACTTAACTTAAATGCAGAGTTTTGTGAATAATTAAAATTTAGTCAATTTTATGCATATCTACATATTGTAATAAAAAAAAAGTTTGGGTTTATTTATTTTGTGAGGTATAGAGACTCAACCTACAAAGTCGAAAGGTTTTATGGTTTTATTACATTATATGAACATCGATGTTGGTATAAAAAATCAAAAAATATTTTGAGATATCACAGAAATAGAAAAAATTAGAAGATGATAAAGTTTTATATTTTATATTTTTTTTGTTGGTGTGTTATTTGAAGAAAAAATGATCAAAATTTGTAAAAAATAAAATAAAACTAAAATTTAAAAGTAGCTTCAATGTATTTTAATTGTTGAAATTTTTATTTTTAAGTAGCTTCAATTAAAATTTTCTAAAAAACGTTATTTAGAATATTTAAAGTAACTCATTGATAAAATATTTTTGATGAACACATTAAATTTATAAAAAAAATATGTATGGATTAAAAATACGTATAGATTCAAATATTAAGAGTGGTGCACTACGTGAGGGTCTTCATATGATCCATGTGGATTGAAAGAAAAAAAAGTGACTTGAGAAATACTGAAACAAAGTTACAAATCAGCTTTTTGATCCACATATCATATGGTTATTATGAATTTGATTTTTGTAAGAAGTTTTGCTGGCTCCACCATTGGAGTAGTGCATGGTATGCATGGCGACCACATGCTATATTTTTTACTGTTTTAAAAATTCTCTGACATCACATGCATTTTCATGAAAGAAGAATTAATGAAAATATGAATGTTATAATAAGAAGATAAAATTAAATTAAATTTATAGTCATTTTTTCATTGTATAGTTACAATTGAAGCACTTCCTAGTAATGACATAAAAACAAAATATTATCTTCTTTTTTTTGGTACGAATGTTAAATTTATACCATTTTCTGAATAATGCAAGTTACAATGTGAGATTAATCAACTTATTACAGCGGGAAACAACATTAGAGCAAGAAACAAAAAGGAAACAACTTACCAAGCACCTTCAATACAAGCGAAGTAAACCTCCAAAAGAGAAGGAGACGAATCACTTACTAAGGGAACGAAAGAAGGTGATCCCGTAAAAACCTGTCCACCGAATCTCGGACCCCTGTCACTGGCGAGGAAGAGGAGAGGAAGATCTGACGGTTGCGCTCTATCCAAATGAGATACACACAGGACTGTAACAACAGCCTGATTACCACCCCAACCTTTCGATCAGAAAAAGATTGATTGGAAGATATCACACTTGCAACATTGTCGAAGACAAGAGGTTGATCAAACACAAATGCAGAGGTGAAAAAAATTCCACAACTTCTTCGATGTGACATTGGAGATGAAATGTCTGCTTCATTTTGGTTTGACTACTGGACGGAATTGGGACCTTTGATATCTGCTATAGGTGAGAACGGACCTCGGGAGCTTCGAATTCCATTGTCCGCCCCGGTTTTTCAGAGAAACTCTTAATGGTCATTGGAATCTCCCAAATGCGAGGCCAGATGCTTCACATACCCTCCAGATAGTTCTCACTACTATGTCTCCTGCTACTCCTGAGAATGGGAAGGACATATACCTGTGGCGAAATGCTGTTGGGAATTTCTGCAATAGCTTTTCCTCCAAGGTGACTTGGGAGTTCTTGTGTGACTATTATCCGACAGTGTCCTGGAGAAAAGTGCTCTGGTTTAAAGAGGAAATTCCCCGATGCTCCTTCATCACCTGGTTGGCATTGTTACAGCGGCTGCCTACAAAAGACCGGTTTATTAAGTGGTCTCTGTGCCCTCTGTTATTGGAGCAGGAATCTCACGAACATCTGTTCTTCCAAATATTATCTTTCTTTTCTAACTTATCTTATAATATAAAATACTTTACATTTTACATGAATTAAGATATAAAAATAAAGATAAAATTTTCTAAGAGGTATTTTTTGAGTATTTAGGAAAAATTGTATGTCCTTAATCTCTTCTCCTATTCAAATTCAAGATCACGTGTAAAATCTTTATTTTATTCCCCTAAATTCTATATTAGTTAAGTTTTATTTCGATAAATTCGCTGTAATGAGTCAAACCACATTTTTTTTTATTTAGTCTTCGTCTTAGTTTGGTATATATAACTCGTTTGTCCATGTGAACTGCGTCGTTATGAGATTAATTATAGATAAGAGATAGCCAATTTTATTAGTACATCATCCTTTGTTATTGCTGATTTATAAATAAATGCAAAAACAACTTCAATTCAATTATAAGCTTCTTTTTATTTTTTCATAAAATAAAGAAAACCAAAACGTCCACAAAATCCAAACTCGTGTCAGTTTCAGTTTCAACTTTTAGTTGATATATATAATCAATCAGAAGCAGGGTCCAAATTTAGAGATGTTAAAATAATCCATTTTTCAGTGAATAGATATTCCAAATGATGAAAAGAAAGTGAGAATCAATGGCAGTCCCTCGAACGTGATCTTCGGAAAAAAAGCTTGGCAGTAAGCAAAGACTGTTGTATTTAAAGATTTTTGGAACTAGATCGATCATATGAGAGGTGAGATTTGTAGAATAGGTAGCTTCAATGATGACATATAATTGTAGTTTTGAAACCCCATAACCACTAAACATGTGTCATAATACAAAATAAACTAAATTTATTATTTGAACTCGTTACCCCAATGCTCAGGACTACTCATGAATTGAGAGGTGGGGGTTCTTAACCCACTTTAGCAACCCTAGATAAAACCCTAACTTTTGTTATAATATAAAAATATATTTTCTTCTCTAATGTATACCTCTCTCGTAGTCACTTTCATCTTCTCTCAACTCACAAATCATTAATCATAACTCACAAATCACGAATAATCACTCAGACCACTTCTCTTCTCTCTCACTTTGCAACTACAAAACCATGATCAAAGTTATCTTTGCTTCCTGCTTCTCGTACAATTATATTAGGATCTAAGATTGACATCTTTCTTTCTCTTCTCTCTTTTTCTGGCTGTACCTAACCAGCAAACCGACTATTGTGTTCAGCTCAAGCTCGTCCTTGTCGGTGAAAAATGCACATATACTGGCTTCTGATTTTATTTTTCTTGTAGCTTGAAAGCACATTGTGCCATCATCTTTTTCGATCTCTCAGAAAAGGAGACATTTTCAATAATGTTCGGTCATTGCAGTAAATTATGCACCTATGTGGTAACATCCGGACCCGATTTTTCTGTATGGGAATAAAGACAATGTGAAGAACATGCAGCTGATTTGAGGATCTCCAGTACTACAGATATTTACTAAGTTTAACTATAATCTCGAAAAGCCTTTCTTTTGTATCTTTCTGGAAAACTGGTCGGAAACAACAAAACTTTCACTTTGTCAAGTCCCCATCTTTTGTTCGACCAGAGGTTAATTGCGTCTAAGTAGAAGAACAAAACTGACTTCATTGCAGCTACAACTTAGTTACTCACCTATGCGTTAGAACTGTTTTTGGACAAATGACTTAGGCTAATATTCCGGTAGCTTTTCTTGGCAATTCATTTGCTGAAATGACTAGATCTTGGAATCATTGGATTCCTTGCTGTGAGCATTATGAGATAGTGTATTTATATATCAAAAACGAAATTCGTTTGAATGAAAAATGAAAGTCTAAAGTGGGTTGCTTACAAAGCATTAAATATATAGTATTTATAAAATGTTTCATTTAAAAAGTTAAATCTTCTTTATATAAAGTGGAGAATTGAGATATGGACTTAAGTTTTAGATTTTAGGAATTAAGCAAATAAGATAATACTTTTTGGCCAAAATTCATTTGCTAATTGTCAACTAGGTTAGATTGTCAATTAGAATTATGGATAGTAAATTGCAAAATCAATTTGATTTTGTAACAACAAAAACATTAATGCACATCCAACTAATTATGATGAGAAATTCAAAATTCCACTTTGTTGTTGTACGTTGATGTACGTTCACTTTATGAACTATATAACAAGGCCATTCTCTTCTCATTGAAACACACTCGTACAAACAGTAAAATATACAATCTCCTGCATTTCTATTTGTTTGTCTTTTAGTTCGAGAGTATATCATAGTTTTAGGTTTGTCAGACTTTGATTCTCAAGTGCTGTGAGATTGAAGATATAAGCAGTTGTATCATGAGATCTTTAAGTGTATTTAACCGGTATACAATGGGCGCTTATTATGATTAAGTAGATAGATCTTAATCTCGACTCTACTTCATTGTCCTTTACAATTCGTTTACAGTATCATATGTATTCATTATTTTGATTCATAATATTTTTAGTTTTGATTTACATATCAGATTTGTCTATTCTCTAAATATAGTCCATACATTATCATGTCCTATCAGGTCCGGCCCTGAAAAGTTCAGAAAACAAATGGCCGGAAGTTAAACAAAACAAACATGCCAAAAATGTTTAAAACAAAAAAAAAATCATTTTTATTTGTTTTAGTTTTGGGCTGAAAACACATACTTATACATTTTTGGCTTAAAGCCGACCTTATATAATGAATATGACACTTTTGAGATGAAACTCGAATGGTAGAATAGATTTCTTCCAAAATGATTCGCATGGAAAATTATTGTTTTATTTTTGATATTACATTATTTGATGTTTCAGATACATGTATGTGTCAATAATCTGATTCTCTTGTTACTATTATATATACATGTTCACAAATGAAATTGATCAGTGGATTATATAGGAATTCAAATTGTTTGCTTGGTGTTTTTTATTGGTTTTGATAAGTGTGAAATTTTGTTTGAAAGAATGAGAAATGAATTTCAAAACTCTTTGTTTAGATTACATGGAACACTTGAAATACATCATTTATCAAGTAAGACATGATTGATTGACAATCTTGATAAAAACATTAGGAAAAATGGGATTTGACGAAATTTTGAGATAGTTTGATATTCAAAATTACCATTTTCTAATTTAAGAGATGTTGTTGACATAAATATCAAATCTGATGAATCATGATTGTGGTCGTGATAATTACCATGTTCTTCAAATCGTATATTTCAGACATTTGAGAGAATCAACAAGACATACAAACTTCTCACATTCATTTTCTTCCTTTATTATCCATTAATTTTGTTTAATCTTCATGTGTACGTAATCTTAGAATTAATGGCCGGTTTAGGTGTTTTTAAAAGGATTTTGATTCATAGTTTGACAGATAAGAAAACTTTCTTATATGGAGGGATGTGTGGTTTCACTATGTCCAATTATCTCTTTATCTATTTTTTGTTTTTTGATGCAATGTAAAAAAAAAAAAAAAAAAACCTTGGTTACATTTGAGAGAATGGTCCATACATACTCTTATAGTGATAGATGACGATGTCACAAATGATTAAAATCTTATGCGCGGATCTAGTTTCCATCAAAATCAAAAGAGTACATCTACCACGTCATCCTCATTAACGATTATTTTATTTGGTCGTTCGTACAGAAAGAGCCAATCCTTTTCACTTACTGTCTTAAGTCAACCCGTCCTTTGTTTCTCTCTACCCAAAACCCAAATCTCAGATTCTCCGGTGACCGATTCTCCGGCGTAGCGATTGCTGTCACAGTGATAATGTCAGGTAAACATTCTGATTCGTCTTCTGATTCAAATCTGTTCAGCGTCTGAGCGTTTTTCCCGATATAGGATCGAGTAGTGGTGGTGGTGGTGGTGATGGTTCTTCTTCTAAGAGCTTATGGTTGGCACCGAATGCAAGCAAGAGATGGGGAGAGCTCTTCTTCCTTTTCTACACTCCTTTCTGGCTCACTCTCTCCTTAGGAATCGTTGTTCCTTACAAGCTTTACGAGGTCCGTGAGATGATTGCCAAAATGTTTCTATACAGAGTGTTTGGCTTCTTTAGTTCATATTAAGATTCTTTTTATGATTTGATGATGAGAAAGCTAAGCCTTTTTCTTGAAGTGTCTTTGAGATATCCCTGACTCTTTGATTATTTGTATGAGAAATTTAGTCAAGAAGTGGAATTTATATGTTGGTATTCATGCAAATGCTAACAGAAAGTGTTTAACTTTACAAAAACTATCAGACATTCACGGAGTTGGAGTATCTGCTTCTGGGTTTGGTTTCAGCTGTTCCTGCTTTCGTCATACCAATGTTACTTGTTGGAAAGGTTTGTACTTTAAAACACTGCTACACCTTTGCTTTCAATGTTATTTGGTGATATTAAAAGGCTGTGTTGACTCTGTTAGTTGTTGACAATAGTACTTCAACTACGAGCTTGCAATTAGTCAAAAGCTAACTTGTATCATCTTTTTAAACATATAAGTGGACTCAACTTTATGCATTTTTCAGGCCGACAGAAGCTTATGCTGGAAGGACCGTTATTGGGTTAAGGCAAGTTTTTCGTCTTGTTTTCTGTCCTTGTAATTTGCTGTCCCAGTTTTAGTTTCAAAGTATTTGCTTTACTAAAAGCTATTTGGATAATGGTGAGAGTTCTCAGTCTCATACATAGCTGTATTGACTGAGGGAGGAAGTTATTATTTCTACCACAGGCAAATCTCTGGATAATTATTTTCAGCTATGTGGGAAACTACTTTTGGACTCACTATTTCTTTAAAGTTCTTGGAGCGTCCTATACTTTCCCATCGTGGAAGATGAATAATGTAAGCAGAACACAATTTACACCTCGGCAGTGTTCCTTTGAGTGATCTGATTCTTGTTTCCATGAGCTCATCATGCATGCTTTTTGTATTGATTGAACAGGTGCCTCACACAACGTTCTTCATGACACATGCTTGCTTCCTCTTTTACCACGTTGCATCCAACATTACTCTTCGAAGGCTACGACATTCCATTGCTGGTTTACCAGATTCTCTCAGATGGAGTTTTGAGGGTGCATGGATCCTGGCGCTTTCTTATTTCATTGCATACCTGGAAACTGTTGCTATTGCAAATGTAATGATGTTCATTTCTTCGATAACTTTTTTCAGCATATTATATCTGTTGCTGTGTCTAGCATTTTCTCATGTCGTCTGCTTAAAGGCTATGTTTAGATTCATGTTTTTTTTTCAACATGTCCAGTTTCCTTACTATGACTTTGTGGACCGAAGTGCCATGTACAGAGTTGGATGTTTGTTCTATGCCATCTACTTCTTTGTCAGCTTTCCAATGTTCTTCAGGTAAAGAAAAGCCTCAAATTTTAGTTGTTCATATTTTTAGTATCTTAATACTCCTTTCGATAATACTCGATGTCTTATTCATTGGTGATGTTGGTACTGCAGGATGGAAGAGAAAGCGAGTGGCGAATGGGATTTATCACGTGTAGCTGTTGATGCTTTAGGTGCTGCTATGTTGGTAACAATCATTCTTGATCTGTGGCGTCTCTTCTTAGGACCTATAGTTCCCTTACCGGAGGGACAAAACTGCCTTCATTCGGGACTACCATGGTTCCAGCACTGAATGTTGAAAGATGGCTGCTTCGACCAAGTCTTGGACCGATAGAGAAACCTAGGCAAGAGTTTCCTTAAGCACTTTACTGAAAGCAGTTATGTTACTGAAGTTTTTCGTCTTCCAGATGACCTCTGCTTTGTTATATTTTCTTTCAGTTTCTCTTTGATACACTTACTTGACAATGAAACCTGTGAAGTTACCATTTTACAGAACAGAATGAGATTTCTTACTTCTGAGAACTACTTGGTAGCGTTTTCTCGCAGTCACTGTCCCATTATGAAAAGATAAGTCCCTTTTTCCCCGGAAAGTGATGCACTCATTGATCCCACTG
>KE156222.1:157034-168238 GCA_000411075.1 Sisymbrium irio | reverse complement strand
CAAAACTAACCTATAGTAGACTTCACCCATAGACTTCAACTGTGTAGACTTCAAAAGAAGTCTACTTTCGCGAAAGAGATATGTAATTCAGTAAATTAATAGAAATTGACCTTGTGACTTGTTGTTTTGCTTCGACGACTGCCCATAACGTCGAATATGGTCGACACCGAAGAAGCCCAGCCGGTATTTGTGCAAGAATCACGACGTATGACAAGAAGGAACAATTTTAAAATTTGAGAATTGAAAATATGGAGTTTTATGGATGAAAATGGAGGGGAGATTTGAAAATGGAGATATGAAAGCAATGTGACTGATTTTATACCTTAAATTCAGGTGGTTGTGGCATTTAGAGCTTCAAATTTGGTTGTTAATGGTGGTTGAAAAAATTGATGAGAGTGGCAATATCGTGAATAATTGAAGAAGATGAGGATATGATTGTATTTTGTATTTTCACCGAAAATGAAATTAAATCTGGGATAATGATATTTTTGTTATTATATAGAAAGCATAAGGGTTAGATGGGTAGAAAATGGCATTTGTTGGAGAGAGAAAATGAGGAGTTTAGAATTCTATTTGACTCCAAATAAGGGGTCATAGGTGAAAGTAACCCTTAGATTTAATTGATTAGTGTTTTAGATAACGTTTACGTTTGAATTTAATAATAAATAATTTTAATTTTCCAATTTTGAAAAAGTACATTCATTCTAATTATGATAGATTTACGATTTTAATGATGATAGACTTATATTCTAATGATGATAGATTTATATAGATCGGCGTTTGAAATCAGCATTTGCATTAGAAATTCATCCAAGTAAGAAATAAGTTATAAATATACAGTATAAGTCTACCACCATAATAAAGTAGTGCCAATCCTTTTTATACCTCTAATGTTTGTTCACTCCAATTTATGTGTCTTGCACTCTACCATCAGGGTTATTAGCATTATGAACGTTTGTATCTTTATCTTCACCACTCGTTTCTTTAACTTCATCTTCCCTCATGTTTTGTGTTTTCTCATCTCCTCCAATTTTTATCTGCATCTTACCCAATTATTTATGTATCTTTACTTTCCCATAGTTTCTGTGTAATCTCCTCTTCTCTAAGTTCCAATGTACCATCATCTCCTACAAGCTTCTCCGTATTGTCTTCTTTATCAACACCAGGGCTTTTTGAGTTATTGTCTTCTTTATCAACACCAGGGCTTTTTGAGTTTTCATCATCATCAGTATTTCCATCATCAGTGTCTTCCCTAACCTATGATAAAAGGATATAATATTTGTTAACAATAGAAATGATAAATCAAAGCTCACAGAATTTTGTATGTTTACCTCTTCATCTTGATATTTTTCTGATTTCCTTGGGTCTGATCCTAAGAATTTTTCTATTACAGTCAATCTTTGGAACAAATCCTCCAACATATTTTTAATTTTGTCGAGTTGTCATTCGCGGATGTACTGGATATATCTTTTTCTACGAAGATTACCTATATCCTCCATTGCAGCAAATACATTAAGAAATCCCCTTACAATCCCTTGTCTTCATTCTATAACCTTGTTGTACCATATAAATCATATTTAAAATTCATATCATCTGTACGCGTTGGGGAAACCAAATTCCGGCATTTTTCAAGATCTCTTATTTCTGTTTTGACTACTACATGCAAAAGAGAACGTTTTCTTTATAAGGTGTCTATAAATTTATAAATCTTTATAAAAAAATACACTCACATTGATTTTATTGACGTCTAAAACCTCAAAAATTCTTAGCGCCCTATTTGATTCCCAATATAGACAATATGGATCTGTAGAAAAACTAGTTCCACAAGGTTTCCCAAATGCTCTACCATATTCTGGAATTGATGACAAATCCCACAAGTTTATAGCTAAAATAAGTCCCTTGACATCGTACTGGTCTTTCTTTCATCAATCTGCACTTACCCTTCGTACACTGTCTAAGAGGATCTTATATCCAACTTTACCCTCACAATTAGCTGGATCTAAAGCAAAAAGAGAAGAAGACTCTAGAAAACGCCTAGATGAAACAGAAACTCTCTGAGATCTTCTCTCCGGTGGCTGCTCCACAGAACTTCGTGACCGACGGCTGCTCTTCTTTAGCTGACGGCTGCTCTTCTTTAACTGACGGCTGCTGGCTCTCCAAACAGGCAGGGCTTTGCTCCATTTAACTTTTCTGGAGAAATGACTAACGGTTGCCTCCCTATTATAGGAGAAGAAAGAGAAAATCATATGTCATTCTCTTAATAGGCCAAAATATCACGAGCCTGCACTTCTATTATTTGGCATGGGGCCGAGATGTTACAACTCTCTCCCACAAAACGGAAATTCGCCCCCGAATCCAGCTTGACCTACTTCGACACCTCAACACTTGGAAACAACTCTGGATTTTCTGACTTCATCTGAACCTCTGGTCGTCACGAATTCCATTTATTTCCCAATACACAAGAACCATCTTAGTCCTCTTGGCTCGAACGTCCAAGTCTGAAATAACAACTGGTTTTCTTTGAGCTGACAAGTTACGGTTGACATCTTATGGTGAGGTTACTCAATAGGTTAGCCCATCTCAGATCAAATCCAAGCTTAAGGACGTCCCGTCTACATAACTCCGACCCTTCCGGCTAAAGCCTAAGGCTTGCCAACCTGTACTCTAGTTGAAATTTGTGTTAGCTCGGACTAAGCTAACTATCAGCGGGCTACCACAAGAGTTTTATATATTCTGGAAAGAACTTCCATTTATTCATCAAAAGTACTTAATACAAATACCATTATTCTTATTACACATATGACCACTATGGCCCCATATGTCTTTTGAAAATACATAGTAAAACCCTTGGAAAATACATTCATATTGAACTTACTATACTTTACAAAGGCATGCACAAATCTACTCCGGAAAGGTCCTATCGTCCGTGAGCCCGCTACGATCCCTGGTTCACTCTAAGGCTTCTTGGAAGGAAGGAAAAAGGGGTGTGTAATCAAAGATTACTCACTGAGTCCAGGACTCACATCTACATTAGCACAAACACCCCACACAAAAACAATCACATAGCTGAAGCATGCAATCTTATAGCTATATGCACGGCCTAACACACAAATGCCGTGAAAACACTACACACTAAACCCAGCATTCTCACAACGCTCCCACACACGCGTGGACACAGAGATCGCTTGATGCGCCGGATTCAGATGGTAATCCTTAAATCTATTAAGTACTCCCCACGCATAGCTCACCACATCATACTCAATCACACACATCCCATCACATCATCATGCTCATGTATCGGGTTCTCACGCACCGTTTAAGGCACTATGTCCCACATCTCCTCTCTCTTGCGCATGTGTCTAGCCCTTAACACATCTGAGCAACCTCGACTACATAGCCATCATACAATCACAACACACGAGACGTTAGCATACTAGTGGGTGTTGGGTCAGCCGCACGATACACTAGGCCTAACTCTCCAATCTGCTATGCGTCGAGTACTTACAACGTTTAAGCCCCCGATCCCGGATACATGGCCTCACTACCAATGCACGGTGTCCATAACCACCACCATCACCACAACCACTAACTTACGCAATGCCACAGATACGGCCCTTAGAGCACATGTTTATGGGTTTTTCTTAGAGCCGTCTCGCTTAAGTAACACCACTTACATGGTCCACATGCACATATCACGGGTTCTACATAAGCTCGAGAGAACCCAACATCACACCGAGTACAGATCTGCATTAAAAAACATCAGTCCGCCTCTTCTAAGGCTTGGAAACACCAGATCCGGACAGATCTGAAGTTGGACCTGCATCAAACGTTTGTTCACAACACTACCATGCAAAGATCTACAAAGATATGAGATTTCCTGCACAACTCGTGAGTACAGACACACAAATATGCATTTCACACAATCCTGCACGAAACAACATACAATCACACACACACAAACACACAGATCTACGCCTAATGGAGTCATCAAGGCATAACAACGTGGATCCGACTAACTCAAGTAACATCACGTTGCATGGACAAGATGAAACACGTTAGTCCACAACTACCGTAACTCACCTACACAAACACATGGTGGAACACCAACATTTGGACAGCAGCACACCCTTGGCTCGCGCCCAAACTGATGCGATCATGAATAAGGAGCTGGAACCGATGCTTGACCTGATGAAGAAGAATTTGTAGCTTAGGATTCTGTAGGAGCTAAGGACGTGCTGGAGATGAGAAAAGGACCTATGACTCGATCCAGAATTAAACTGTACAACCAAGCTATTGGAATGTTACTAAGACGCTTGAGCCGGAGTGAAGAAGAACCGATCAGAACCACTTTGGTCGGGTTGCAAGCTCAAGTGCATCAATGAATGGACTAAGTGCTGCTTCAAGTGCTCCTTTTCCCTTACCTTGGTTCTGTCCCACTGGGTTTTCCAAGGAAGGTTTTTAACGAGGCTTAGGCAACACTTCAAATCATCCATTCATTGATCAAGGCTGTTTTATGGTGGTCAAGATGCAAAGGCATCCTCCTCATTGCGAGTGGTCAAGATGCAAACCTCCAAGTCTTCCCTTTGGCTTTTGCGGTGGTTGATAGCAAAAACGAAGACTCATGGACGAGGTTCCTACAGAAAGTAGAAAGAATCATCGCAGACAGTCCTAATCTAACAATCATCTCCGACTGACACTCTGCTATCTACAAAGCAAATAAAAAACAGCTTTCCCACAAGCACACCATGCTGCTTGCAAAACTCCATGTTTTTTTCCACCTGATGAGGAACATCAACTCCAGGTTTAGCAACAATAGGCTTGCCAAACTAGTTGGTAAAACTGGGTACGCTTTAACGGTTGGTGGGTTCAGAGATGCTTTTAACAAAGATGCTAAGTATCAAGAAAAAATTGGCATCACACATGGGTCCAGAGCTTATTTCAGAGGTCAGTGGTTCAACATCATGACAAGCAACGTCGCCGAAAAACTCAACAAAACACTACGCAAGGCAAGGTCTTTCCAAATCATTGAGTTGCTTATGTACATCCAAAGAATGCTTGGCAGATGGTTTTGTGCTCGTCACAAAAAAGCCTAGTTAACAAAGGTTCAGTCACGGTGCAGGTGGATAAGGTTATGACAAACAACATGACACTAACCAAAAGGAGAAAAATACACTCTATCTCCAGATAAAGCTGTGAAATTGTCGGGGTCTTTGGCCAAAAGAACCACATCCACCTAGATACAAAAAATGTGCAATTGCAGGGTCTACAAAAAGTATAAAACCTGCTACGGCCATGCACTTCTAGCCGCTGACTCCGTAGGCATCCCTTACCATCCGCTTGTTGGAGATTGCTACAAAAATAATACTTGGATCGATAGTTACAAAGGTTTCATCAATCAAGATTCCTCCCCTGTTGATGCTGATCTCCCACCACCTATCCGCAACATTGGTCTTTTCCCACCCATAACTCGGCGCCCCCATCTCGCCGTCCAAAGGAAAAACGCATCCCATCCACTGGAGAGACACCTGTAAGTCCATTTCCTAACTTTCACTTTATCACCCCTACATCAGGACATAATTTCATAACGTTCAACTTACATTACATGTCGCTTAAAAAACAAAACCAATACCCAACAAATGTAGCTGATGTGGTTCAGAAGGCCACAACCGAACTTCATGTAAAACTACGATCTGATTAAGTGTACATGGTGCGTTTCGTATCCACAACACAGCCCCTCATGATTTATGGATACAGAACTCACCATAAAATCACAACATTCCCCGTTTTTTTGTGTGTTGAGCACTACTTCTATTATACTTGCTTTCGTTTCTTGGAAAGTGGCCCTCTTTTTGTTCTTGGCATGTAATATATAAACCTACTAACCACCACGGAAACATTTTCTTTGGTTCATTGTCCACTGCCTTATTGCGGAGGTGACCGTTCATGTTATAGCCATGGTTTTCCCTCTTGTTCTTTAACTATATCCGTTCAATTGTATGTCCACGATTATATTATAATCATCTGTACCTCACCAATGTGTGTATCCTCAACTAGTTTGTATATGTATATTCATATATCCTACCATTTATTGCAACACAGTGCGGTATTTATACATTGTGCGTCCATGTCAACCATGAGTCGTACGTACACAATCACACCCATATAAACTGCTCCTTGTACGTCCACAAAAACAAAGGCAAGCCCTACTGAACATAGTACATTACACTTCATTCATATATGTTCCCTTTTATCAGAAACGTACGTCCACAAATCTAACAAATAAGTGCGTCCTTACTTCATTCCCAACTACCTTCAAACTACCTTCTGTGCACGAGGAACACTTAGGGTTCCCTCCAGCTGAGTATTGAGCAAATGAAGAAATGAGAGACTGTGTGAAGTGTGAAGTGCAAGGAGCATCAAATCATGTCTTGCAAGCATCAATGGGCATCCATTCAGACATTAATGGTTCATGGCTTAAGTCTCCCACGTGATAGGAAAATCCGTTGGACAAAAAAAGAATCAAGGGTCACAGGTTCTCTTAAGGAAGAGATCCGTTGGTGGGATGTCACTCTTAGCCTAGAGATTTACTTTGTCCTTCTTGTCTCATCCGAAAATGTCTTTGTCTTAGATTATCTCTTAGTCAATGTAAATGTTTAACTTAAGGAAATATACTCATCCTTAATTCACTCTCTCTTCATTTCATAAATCAACTCTCATATTCAATCATATAATCCGCAAAGCTTTCTTTTAATTTCATTGTATCAGAGCAAGGTTTATATAATCTTGTCTATTGAGTTTAATCGTGCTTTTTTTTTATAAGCTACTTGCCAAAACTTTTGAGTTTTCAAACTTTGTTCTTCATTTCTTTGATCCATTGTGTAATAAGCTGCTTCTCACTATGCTCTTGGGAATAGAGTATAAAATTTTTCAGTTATATCTCTTTATTCTCTAATTAAGTGTGTGAACATTTTGGGTCTAACCATTCTTTCTTTTCCATCTATTGTTCACACACTCCTTTTCCCATCAGACAAAAGCTGTTCATCTTGCCCATTTCTATTTTCGAATTGAAGAATGGAGAATTCAAAGCATGTATCCCTCACTGTGGTTCTCAAGGGAGCTGACAACTACCTCCTGTGGGTAAGAACAACCAAAGCCATGCTGTGTGGACGCAATGTCTTCCACCACATTGAACCGATGGACACCAAAACTGGAGAGACGAAAGATGCGACCACAGATGACGATTGGTACTCGGTGGATAAGACTGTCCTTGCTGCACTTCAAGCCTCTCTCAGCCTGCCTCTCCTTGAAACATATTCCTACAGTGAAACCGCCAAAGAACTATGTGATACTCTCAAACGGCTGCTTGGGAATGTGTCCAACCTTACAAGGGTCTTTGAGGTGAAAAGTGCTATCAACACTCACCTTCAAAGTGAAACCGCCTTCAATGACTTATTTGGCACATTCAGATCTCTTTGCGCTGAACATGATATTCTCAGATCTGCCACAACTGACATTGCTGTACTAAATGAAAGAAGGGAGCAAGACAAGGTGTTCTCCCTGCTCATGGTTCTAGATCCAGCATACATCGATTTGATTAAGCACATTCTGAGAGGAACCAAACTTCCAAGCCTTGAAGAGGTGTGCTCACAGATCCAGAAGGAACAGGGAACTCTAGGCCTATTTGGAGCTAATGGAGGGGAGTTTGTTATGGCGAATAAGGCTGTGGAAGGCACAGCAAAAAAAGGCCATTACCTTCCAGGAGAAAGTACTAACCAAGATGTGTTCAGCTACTTCAAGAAGACTGGTCACACAAAGGACAAGTTCTTCAAGCTCTATCATCACCTTCAACGCTTCCCTCATAAATCTGGTAAATGGGATTCACGACCATCTCAGGGGAACTTGAGAGACAGTAACAACCACAACAACAACCGCGATTCTAAGAGGCACACATGGCATCAAGCTCACATGCACGTTTGGATTCTAATCCTCATGCGAATGAAGGTCCCATTGCAACCACTGAGTTTGTTAAGAAATCTGACATTGATGCTCTCATCAAAGCACTCAAGGAATCTGGTAAAGTTGTTGAACCATTTAGCTTTGATGCGTCATGTAACAATGCTAAATCCTTGATGAAAAAACCATTGATAATTGACTCAGAGGCTAACTATCACATGACTAGTGATCCCCAGTTAATTACTGATATTAAACCTGCTTTAGAACATGTTAGTTTTGCTGAATGGTGAACAAGTTCAAATCAAAGGGATTGGAAATCTGAAGTTATTTGATTAACCATCTGCTTTTTATATGCCCACATTCACCTCTAATTTGGTATCAGTTAAGAGAGCTACAACTGATTTAAATTGTCATCTTATTTTTGGACCTAATGATGTCTCTTTTCAGGATATTGAAACAAGTAGACTTCTTGGCCAAGGAACCACCAAGGAGGGACTTTATGTTCTTGAAGACATTAATGGCTCTCCAAATATATGTTGTGTTTTTAGTAGTCATGTAGGTGTGGCAAATAATGCAATTTGGCATGTTAGATTAGGTCACCCTCATCATAAGGCTTTAAAATTATTCTTACCTAATTTTAAATTCCAAAATAAGGATCGTGGGACATGTATTCTTGGTAAACATTGCAAGTCTATCTTTCATAAATCAATCAAAATTCATGAAAATTGCTTAATTTTAATTCACTATGATTTTTGGATAGCCCCATGCTTGTCAAGAGAGAATCATAAATATTTTGTCACATATATATATATATATATATATGAAAAATCAAAATACACTTGGATTACATTACTCCCATCTAAGGATAGAGTCATAGAGTCATTCATTAACTTTCATGCATATGTGACTAACCATTATGATGCAAAGATTAATATTTTTAGGTCAGATAATGGAGGTGAGTACACTAACCTAGCCTTCAAACAATTCTTGACAAAGCATGGTATAATCCATCAAACCAGCTGTCCTTATACTGCTCAACAAAATGGTGTGGCTGAAAGGAAGAATAGACATCTGATGGAAGTCGCACGGTCCATGATGTTTCACTCACATGTCCCAAAGAAATTTTGGGGAGATGCTGTTGTAACAACATGTTACTTGATCAACAGAACTCCCACACGCATCCTTCAGGACAAAACACTATTTGTGGTATTAACTAAAAATTCTCCACTACTTGATCACTTATGAATATTCGGATGTGTGTGTTATGTGTTGGTTCCAGGAGAAAATCATACCAAACTAGATGCAAAGAGTATCAAGGGAATGTTTATTGGGTATTCTACAACACAAAATGGCTACAAATTTCTTGTTCCTGAAACCCGCAAGGTGCTTGTTTCAAGAGATGTGAAATTCATGGAAGAGAAAGGCTATTATTCTGAGTAGAACTAAGAAGATCTTCAAAATCTGTCACAATCTTAATCTGCTCGTGCAGCCAACATCTGTGCCCTTCTTGAAAACCTTGGCATTCAATCAGTTCAGCCGACTAATACCGCAGCTCCTCTTACCTTTGAGGGGGATAATGGAAGTGAGCATAATCAATCGGATGCTGTGGATGGTGGTGAGAACAGTCCAGCAGAGTCAGAAGAAGAAGATTCAAAATCTGTCTCAATCTCAATCTGCTCGCGCAGCCAACATCTGTGCCCTTCTTGAAAACCTTGGCATTCACTCAGTTCAGCCGAATAATACCGCAGCTCCTCTTGCTCCTGAGGGGGAGAATGGAAGTGAGCATGATCAATCGGATGCTGCGGATGGTGGTGAGAACAGTCCAACAGAGTCATAAGAAGAAGATTCAGCAGCCAGTAGTGTTCATGAAGAAGAAAAGGCTGGAGAAGTCCCAGCTGAGCAACCAGTTACTCTAAGACATAGCCATAGGCTGAGGAAGGAGCCACTATCAGAAAATTCCATTTGAGGACCTGAACAGCCAGCAGCTACTTTAAGAAGGAGTAATAGAATAAGGAACAATCCATCACCAGTATACTACAACAGTCTTGGAATTGCTCATCCTACACAAGCAACTTGTTCGTTAGCATACATACCTGAAGACCATCAAGATTTTACTACTATTTTGGATCAAGAAGAAGTACCAAATACATATGAAGAAGAAAGAGAGCATAAAGTATGGAGAGAGGTTGTAAGGGAAGAAACAAATGCTATGGAAAGGAATCATACATGAGATGAAGCACAATTGCCAAGGGAAAGAAGACTATCAGTTCCAAATAGGTCTTCATTATAAAGTTTAAGTGCACTGGAGAAATTGAAAGATACAAGGCTAGACTGGTTGCAAGGGGATTCACCCAAAGATACAAGGCTAGACTACCGTGACACTTTTGCTCCAGAAGTCAAGCTACATACGGTTAAAGTGGTTCTGTCCATTGCCATCAACCTTGAATGAGAATTATGGCAAATGAATATGAAGAATGATTTCCTTCAGGGAGAGCTTGAAGAGGAAGTATACATGACACCACCACCGGATCTAAAGGACATTGTTCAACTGGGAGAAGTCCTAATATTGAGAAAGGTTATCTATAGATTGAAGCAATCTCCTAGAGTTGGTTACAGAAAGCTAAGTGTTACTCGCCTTGACCGTGGCTTCAGAAAATCAAAAGCTTATCATACTCTCTTCACCTTGCAAAGCCAAGAAGGTATTGTGGTCATTCTCATTTATGTAGATGATATTATCATCTCTGGGAATGACAAGGTAGGAATTCAAGATACTAAAGTATATTTAAAGTCAGTTTTTGACATTAAAGACCTTGGAGAACTAAGGTACTTCCTTGTGATATAAGTATTCAGATCAAACAAAGGTCTCTTCTTATCTCAAAGGAAGTACACTCTTGATCTTTTAACTGAAGCCAGAAAGCTGCATGCACAACCGGCTAAGACTCCTTTGGAGGATGCATACATATCCCATCAAATGGAGAAGAATGATGATCAACTGTTTAAGGATGCAATGTGACACGAACTCCCTGGGATGGCCTCCGAATAAGGCTGAAACTGAGGTGATGCGGATGGTGGAATGGACGGGCTGGCTCAAGGATTGGGCACTGATGGACTTGTGGGATGAGAGTGATGTTGCGTGATGGAGAGGAGAGTTGAATGGATGATTTGATGGAATGAGTAAGGTGGTAAGATGGATAAGAATGATAGAAGAGTTTCTGATTCACAAGTGTAAAGAAACTCAGATTCAAAGAACG